>JAYEVE010000676.1:0-129289 GCA_036346375.1 Guadua angustifolia | reverse complement strand
ACAGACACCCCAGGTCCCCAACCTTTTGCGTCACAAGCGAATCAGCGCGCGGTGCAACTAGCCTAGTAGTGTTAGTGTGTTACCACTTACAGCAACAACTCTCTCTCTCTCTCTCTCTCTCTCTCTTGAAAGAATATACTATATACATCAACCCTCTCCATTGCTCGATCGAACGGTTCAAAACACGCGAAAGCCGGTGTGTAGTAGCTTTTTCACAACCTCCAAAGCTGAGTTTGTTTAGGTTAGAGTTTGAGCTTATTTGGTTAGAACTGGAAGAAGTTGCTGGAGCTGAATGAGAATAATAATTTTTCGTAAATAATAGTTAAGTTGTAAAGTCTGCTGGGAAGTGGGATTTTAGAAGCTTTACCACCCCGAGAAGTTTCGTTTTCCTTGCTTCTCTCAGCGTGAGTGTAAATTGGCTTTAAGAAAACCTTCTCCGTCTAATTTGAAAAAATATCTTGTTTGTTTTGGCTTTATGTATAAGTGTAGAAATCAATAAGTTTCGCTTTCAAGCTTCTAAACAAACTGAGCTTAAAGATCCTAATAGAAACATTGGATTTCCTATATTTCTACCAGGTGGAAGTGTAAAATGCTGACTAATAGAGACACAACCAGCCCTAATTTTTATGTCTGTTTAGGATGGCTTTACCTTTAACTCCTCTTGTCTAGAAGTCAGAAACTATTCCTAACGATTGGGTTCTCCGTGACCATACAATCCAACCAAAAACCTCATTTGTTCAGGCCCACGAGAAAGCCATGTAGCGAAAAGCCAATAGACACAATAGCTAGCCAACAGTTTGATTACAACACAACAACCTGACTGAGAACCGAACTTAGCTCGGTTGGTCGAGCACACTCACCCGCTTGCGTTCGAGTCCCAACGAACGCGTGCACTCACTCAAATAAAAATAGGTATGCACACACATACGCGTTCAACAGAAATTGATCCTTTAGCGTATGTAGAAAATATGCACGTGTGTGTATATATGTTGTGTGAATGTAGTTTAGGTGGGTTGTGTGGTCAGTGGTGAGTGTGGCCACTCTGATTACCAGCAGCCTCTTTGCTTTCTTCTGTTCTTTTTCAAGGCTTGTCTGTCCATGGGGGAGGGTGAGAGTGAGGCTGGGACAGACAATAAAAAAAATGAGGAATACTAGCGCTCGGACGTCTGATTACTGTTCATTCTATCGGATGGTTTTTATAATATTTTTTTCAACGCTTGCAAGATTTTTTTCCGACGTATGCAGCATTTTTTTCAACGCTTGCAACATTTGTTTACTATGCCGCATTTCTACTGTTTGTCGAAGGAAAATGTTGCACGCGTTATAAAAAATATTGTATCTATAGAGAAAAAATGTTGCAACGTATCCAAAAAAATTCAGACGTTCGAGACGAAGTCATTTGGTAAAATAAAAATTAGAGAGAGAGAACAACGCAAGCACAGCGGATTGGAGCTGCTGGCACTGGGTCCACAACCTGACCTCTCTCTCCCTCTCTCTCCTATTCTCTCTCTTCACTTCCTTCCATTCTTCCTTCCATTCCCCTCCGCTGTCCTTTTTCTCCATAGGAAACTGCGAACGCTGGCGGCCCACCGCAGCCACAGGGCGAGCCACGCCAGGCCACAAGTAGTAGAAGAATGCTGTTGGATGCGCCTGCCCAGCTGCCCTGCAGCTGCAAGAGCAGAGCCAAGAACATTCCCAGTACCAATCCCCAGCCTGTCCTTCCATATCTCCTCCCTTAAACAACTCCCCAATAAACTCTCCCCTCCCCTCCACTGTTTCAGTTTGGCCTTGGCCTTGCGCTCTTTCTTCTTCTCCTCCTCCTCTTCCTCCTTCACAGCATCGCCGGTTCTTGGCTCTAGGGGGGTCTCTCTTCCTTTTGGAGGGGTTTTGGGGCATCGAGTTCTTGGTTTCCTGCGTAAAGTTGGGATCTTGGCGTGGGGATTGGCTTCGGACTCCAAGGGATTTTTATGGGAGTATAGATTGTTTCAGATCAGTTTTTGTCTCCAAAGGCCTCTCCTTTTTGTGTGGGGATTGTTGATGCTTTGAGAGGCTTTTGCATCAGAATCGCCTGTAGATGTGCAACTTCGTGTGGCTGTTCCGTGTAATCTGGATGATCGTCAGCATCGCCTTCTGAGGGTCCGCGTTCTCCAGTTCTTCATCAACGATTTTGGACCGGATTGAGGTTTTTGTGTGGGGAAAGCGGTGGTTTTGATAGTTTCTTGAGGGTTTGGTTCTAGGGTGTGCAAAAGGCTGTGGGGTCTTTCTGCCTTTGAACTCAAGAAACCGCCTGGCTCGCTCATTGATGCAGTGTGGTATTCATTGTCCTGGTCCTTCCAAGGAGCTCCAACATGGCCTGCCTGAAGCTGGGATCGAGAGCTGATGTCTTCAGGAAGCAGGGCCAAGACTGGTATGCACAGCTTCTTGCTTTCCCCAACATGCTGCTCTGTCATGCCTAATCTGCACAATTATGCATTTCTTTATTTTCTTAGAGTAGCAATAGCAGTTCTATCCTCTAAAAGTTGCTTCATCTTCTAATTCGTGGAATGTTTAATTGCTTTGTGTGCTGTTATACTTATAATGTTATGGTACATGGTAGTTGGGTATGGGTATGGTACGAGGACCAAGCGTAGGGCGCTTGCCCTCACCTAGCCACCGGCAGGCTTTTCCTTAACGTGGTAGAGAGGCTCTCAGGCATGATAGCCAGCAAGGTGAGGGATCGCCCTCCAAGCTCGAATACATGAAAATAATCTGAAAGGAAACAAACCCAAATAATAAGGAAACTAATTATTCTAATCCTAATTAACGACATGCTGGCATGCACCCTGTTGTAGCCATGGCTTGTCACACCATAATATCCTAGCTGGAGTGTTTGTCTATGTGCTATTGGGCACAATAAGAAGGTGCCATACAAGCTGCCATACATCCATGGCCAAACGTCTTATTGTTGGCTTCGTCTGGGGCTCTTCTGGTTATAATGAGCTAACCAACTTCTGCTGGATGGAGGGCTTTAATCAAAACATGGAGGCCAGCTATAAAAACTACAGCCATTTTTTGTTTTTAGCTGACATGACTCTCTGGAGGGTTGCATTATCAGCTATATCAAAAGACAGCCCGTTAATATGAATATGCTAAGATTATCATTTTGATGCATTCTATGCTCATATTGTATTAGAGGAATTCAATCTATTTGTGGACAACTGGAAGCCTGCCTTTTGTAGTACTGCTTTGGGAGTTATTGAGGCGAAGGCAGTGGTGGGTAAATGGAATGCTCACGGTGCAGAATGCCTGTCCTGGATTAGTATTTATTTATGGCGCAGTTTCACCTTTATTGAGGAATATTGTTTCCCTTGACTTTTGGGTCTCGTCTTATGTTCGTTACTTGCTAGTGCGCACATGGTGAGCACTAAATGGACAAGATTGATTACTCCACATTCTGCTCATCATCATGATCGTGGTGACCAGTACTCTGTATCTCAGATACTGGTCCTGTAGTATGTAAATACATTACTGCTAGTCTGCAACATGAGATTCTTCCTTGTAATAGTTAAGAGCTAACCCACTATGCAGGACCTTTTGTGTCTGTTAAGCACAAAGGTCCCACATTATTCAAATTACAAGCACTCCAAAATACAAACTTTTTAAGGACCATCTTTATTAGGCAAACCACTTACTCAAGTTTCAAAACTGGTATTTATATTTACACAAGAGAAAATACATGAAAGGCTACAAAGGAGCAACATAAAATACGCCTACCTGTATTTCTATCTTCAAAGGTCAATATACTTCTGAACTCTTAATGGCAATTGGTTTTTCCATATTATCAGGTTATCCTTGAAAATATGTTTCAGAACTAAAATATTTGTGGCCATTTGTCGGGACCCGAATATGCAAATCCGAACCCTCTGTGTATACTGCACTAGTCCAGGATCATGCCAGTGCACACAGGCTCAATATCAGTAAATATCACAATCATACACAGTGGAAACATAATAAAAAACTTCGTATATTAACAAAAACATAGTTGAACGACCTTATAGTCAACCTTACACTTATTAGGCCTTGATGGCTCTGATGCAAAGTAAATAAACAGCAGCGGAACGAAGAACGTCGGTGAATCCCATCAACATGCCACAGGCATCTGGCAAATTTCAACTCCTAGATAACCGTCTTATCTTCTCATGGAACTCTATCTCTTTCGAAGGTGTAGACTTCTTCTCAATTGATGATTTGATTGTAGGCAAGGGTGAGTACATAAAGCACTCTAACAAGCTGTGTATAGAATGCAAGTCTATCATACTATATGCATGGTTTATTCCAAAGGAACGGTTAATATGGTTAATTTGCAATAAAGCTGCATTTATGAAAGAATAGTATAGATAGATTGAAAAGATAGTAATAATAATAATAATAATAATAATAATAAATTCCTCAGTTGTTTCCTAATTAAATCAACTCAATCCTTAAATCAAATTCCAAACTTCTGTAAGCATATAGCCTCCATCCCCAATTCATTTTGATAAAATCTAACCCTTGACTGTAATCATCGAGCAATGCTCAATACCGCGAGTACGGCTATTCGAATAGATTTTACACTCTGTAGAGGTTATGCGCTTTACCCATACGATATGGTCATCCTTTGTTGCCAAGCTATTGACACACTTCTTTTGGTGTGTCGGCAGAGAAATCATGACAAAGTCTTTACAATGCCCTGTCTAAACCAAGCACTACTCACTAAGGTTTTAATATTGATGGGACTGGTTACCACATCCAAGGCCCCCTATTGTGCCATGCGAGCCACCTCGTGTGAGGGCTGGTTACCACTACCTGGGTCTCACACCACCACTAGTAGTACGAAGGCTTAGACATAACGAATTAATCAGTTAGGTCCGTCCCATTCCAAACATGTGGTTGCATGGTTGACTCAGGTCAAATGCTTGCAAGGTTAAGTCCTTAATTGATCAGGGCAAGACTAACCAAAAATTCACCATTACCATAAATCATTATATACCATTAAAAATAATGCGACCGCCCAAATACCACATTCACCCAAATACCACATTGGCCCACCACAAATTCTTGCCACTTGCCTCAGTTAAATTATTTTATCACCCCAATTGATTACCAAGCACCACGTGCCATCAACAAATCAACATCGTTGTGTGACATTATTTGTCACCGCAACTCAACATCATTGTGTGACAACACCTAACACACCAATTTATAATTATGTTCCATATTCCATTAGTCAAGATTAACTTTTGGTATTCCGAATACATGAATTGTTGTGGCGTGGCTAAGCAAACCAACACGGTCTAACCAACCCATGTTGATTGTTAATATTAACCAACTAATGACAAACCATTATAGGGTGACAATTGATCATGGCATACAAGTGACAAGGTAGGGTATAGATTAAGTAGGTAGATTAACTAGATCCCAAACTAGTTTAAAACAATTGTACACATAAAATATCATGCGTAAAGTAAAACAACATAGCAATTTTATAAACTGAGTTTAATATGATCAAAGCACAACTTGCCTTCAAATAGCTCCGACTCCTACTCTGGACCTTACTCGAGTGTTGGATCCTCGATGACAAACTCACCGAGCAACTCGACGTCTACGCGTAACAAAAGAGAAAGCAATAAATACCAAAAACAGAGAGCATGATCAACTCAAAAAATTAAATAAAACTCACCATTAAATAGAGCTTGATTTTACAAATTTTTAGAAACTAGAATCACCTCAATCGGAGTTCAAATGCAAAAGATATAGCTATTCAAAGTTTGAAATAAAAGATAAATCAGAAAATTGGAAAAACCGAATTAACCAAATTATTTTTATATGGGAAAAATAGCATTTATGACGTCAACATGACCTCATGATGACGTCAACATGACCTCATGATGACGTCAGCATCGAAGCTTTTCCGATTGAATTATTTTTCAACAAAAAATCCCGATTATGATGTCAGCATGACGTACGATGACTTCAGCCATGATCCGAGCCAACTAGACCGTGACACGCGTCGACGGTCCATGGACTCAGTCCACGCCCGCACCAGTTCACCATGGACCCGATCCACGACGCCTCGGTGACCGATCCCGACACGCGGCGCAACCCAATTGGTTGCAGCACGCAGCGCAATCTACCCTGCACGCGATGGATCAAACAGCTACGAATCTAGCGCTATGTGGCACTACGCTAACTGACCGATCTTAATCCAACGGCTCACCTTACCGGTGTGGTTCACTGTTGAAGCGGCGCCGTGGCCTTATCTCGGGCATTCAGCTCTAATCCGACGGTTAGCGAAGCTTCAACCTTGCGACGAGGTCTTCACCGGACTTAGCGACGACGGCGTTTTAGTGCAGCTCCGGCGTGAAGAGATAGCGGAATCGACGCGACGCACCACAACGAACTCTAATCTGGATCCGAAGCAGTGGAAGGCAGCTTGACAACGACGCAAAACGCAAAAAAAAAAACAAGCGGCGGTGCTCTGGAAACTTTGGCAAGCTCTAGTGCACAAACGGCGACAGCACGGACGACAAAAACTAGGGCGACGGGTGCGCAAACTCACGGCAATCCTTGGGCTGCGTCCATCCTTTAAATACCCTCGCGAAACGAGCACAAATCGGGACCCTAGGGCTACATGGTGGCGGAGATGAGCTGGCCCTCGCGAAACGCGCACAAATTGGGACCCCAGGGCTACATGACGGCGGAGATGAGCTGGCGGCGGACTTCGAGTCCTTCGCTAAGACGACGATCAACAGCCGTCCGCTGGAGATCCAACGGCCACGATCCTTGCTAACGTGGCACGATCGAATCCGATCGTATCAAATCAATGGCTGAGACCTAAACTTACCAAAACCGTCATGACTCAATCGGCACCGCTTGATCTTGATCCAACGGTTCGCAGGCGCTAGGGTTTCCGAAACCTTACTAACGAATCTCCACCATTTGATTAAATCGAACGGCTGGCGCTAACCCATCTAGAAGCAGGCGAACCAAGATTGCTCTTCCACACAGATGAGGGGTTCGGCCCATCACTGTTCGTAATGATTTTCTCGGATGTCTCTTTTAAAATAATTCCAGAAATTCTTTTAATTAGTTTTAAGCAATAAAAATATCACAAAAATCTAAGAAAATTGTCATAAAATACTTTAAGACATTTTCAACTGAAATAAAATATTTTTAGCTAAACTTTATATTAATTTTATCTATAATAATTAGTTTTCACAAAAGGCCAATATACTTAATGTAAAATAAATTCCATAAAAATCAAATAAATTCGAAAAATCACAAAATACACAAATTACAATAAAATAATATTAAAAGCAAATTTTGGGATGTTACACCATTGCTCAAAAAGACTTTTTTTTCAAAAATATCCTCAATGTTGCTGAATAACAATTGACCAACCATCTTTTATATATTCATGTGTGTTGTATACAGCATAGAGTCTAGATTGATTTTTTTCAACAAGTTAAATCTAGTAAGTCAAGTACATTAAGGTGTCTTGGTTCTGACTATGGTAACAAGTTGGTCATTTTGCCTACAAGTTGCTATCATTAGATCTTAATAAATTCAGAGAATGCTAATTGGCTCTATCAATAATCAACTAGATTGTGTACTGAAGTTTAATTGGGCTTCCTAACTAATCTTGAATCAAGCCAAATTATAACAAAATGGTTTTTGGAGCCTGATCCATTCCAAAACAAGCTTGAGCTCAAGTTCAACTGTAGATGACATGACCTGAGCTAAGTACAGCTCATTCAAGCTCGGCCTGTTTGCACACAGGATGCAGGCAATATTCACTGTTGTTTTTCTATTGGAAGATGTGTTGATTGGGTTGCAATTGTAGAGAACAAAGCAAAGATAAAAATTGCAACTATGTGTTTATTCCTATGAATTACTATCGTATAGACGAAAGCATGGATGAAAACTTCATTCATCTATATCTTGGTATACTGCCTTATATTTTTCTGAGTTCTGGGGCATGATGATTATCATTTGAGGTTTTTCTGAAAAATATTTCTGTATTTATTTTCATGTTATCTGTTCCTTCAAGTTGTTTGAATATAACCTTTTGGAAAAAGTTGTTTAAATACATTATTTGGCTAGAAACTGTTATTCAAACAGAAAATTACTGGTAATGACTATGTAAATCATGTAGGTATTGCACAACCGGACTTCCTAGTGATGTGACTGTGGTAGTTGGGGAGCAATCTTTTCACTTTCACAAGGTATTTTTTTCACACCTTTTATGTTAGCATATTTGCAAATGATTTACTCTTTTGTGGAATGGTCAACTTCTGGTACCAGAATGTAGATACTATGATTTGGAGTGGGAAAAAAAATCTAAATTTCTGTGAATGCCCTAAAGTTACTTTGTAATAAGTAATTCATTTTTCTATTTTGCAGTTTCCTCTATTATCAAAGAGTGGCCTTTTGGAGCGGCTTATCAGAGAGAAAATTGAGAAGGGGGAAGATAGTTGTGTCATTGATCTATCTGATATTCCTGGGGGAGCAAAGGCTTTTGAACTAGCTGCTAAGTTCTGCTATGGTGTAAAGTTTGAAATGACCGCCTCCAATGTCGTTCACCTTCGCTGCGCTGCTGATTATCTCGATATGACTGAACAGATTGCTGAGGGGAATTTGATTGCGCAGACAGAGAACTTCCTTACCCAAACAGTCCTGAGGAGCTGGAAAGACTCAGTCAAGGCTCTTCATGCTTGTGATGACGTCCTTGATCCTGCTGAAAAATTGCAAGTTGTAAAGAGGTGCATCGACTCAATTACAACTAAATCATGTTCTGATCCCGATTTATTTGGCTGGCCAGTCATCCAGTATGGTGGCTCCATGCAGAGTCCTGGAGGAAGCTTCTTGTGGAATGGTATTAGCACTGGAGCAAGGCCGAGAAATAGCAGCTCAGATTGGTGGTATGATGATGTTTCATGCTTAAGCTTTCCATTATACAAAAAGGTCATCTCAGCCATGGAATACCGAGGCATCAATCAAGACATTATCATCGGATCCCTGAACCATTATGCCAAACGGCATTTACCTGGTCTCAATCGGCGTAAAAGCATCAGCGATGTGAGCAGCTGCCTTTCAGTGACAACTTTAACAGCCATCCCTTCTGAAGAGGAACAAAAGTATCTTCTTGAGGAGATTGATAGACTGCTGCCCTTCCAAAGAGGTGTTACATCTTGCAAGCTGCTGTTTGGCCTTCTGCGCACAGCCATCATCCTAAAAGCCAGCCCATCCTGTGTGTCCAACTTGGAGAGACGCATAGGTATGCAGATTGATGAGGCCACACTGGAAGATCTTCTGATACCAAACCTCTCTGAGTCTGTTGAAACGCTCTATGATGTTGATTGCGTCAATAGGATTCTTGACCATTTCTTGGCAATGGATCAAGAAACTGGTGGGACTTCCCCTGGCCTTGGCAATGATGGGCAAGTGTTAGCTTCCCCATCTCTAGTATCAATAACTATGGTTGCTAAGTTGATTGATGGCTACCTAGCTGAAGTTGCATCGGATGTGAACGTAAAGCTGCCAAAGTTCCGGTCTTTGGCTGCTGCTATACCAGATTATGCTCGGCCAATAGATGATGGACTTTATCGTGCCATTGACATCTATCTCAAGGTAATGCTTTTGTATTTCTGTCCCTTCTTTTCATGAACGCAAGAAACTAAGAACACTCCTTGTCATGGTTAAAAATTTCGGCGAAATTTCACGAAATTTCTGATTTCGGCCAGGGATGAGATTCAAAATCCCGGCCGGATAAACAAATTGAGAAAAATTCAAATTGCTACAGTATTTTTTTAGAAATTTCGGTTTTTTTGACAGGATTTGGCCCAATAACCCTTAAGAATGTCATCTTCCATGAAAATTTATTGAAAAACTGAATTTTTGAGATATTTTATAATTTCAGCAGAATCACTATCAGATTTTTATAAAATTGTACAAGCTTGATCATGCTCTTAAAATTTATGTTACCATATTCAGGAGTTTAGGGTCATACAAAAAAAAATTCAAAAGAATTGAACTTCATTTGTTATCTTTAAAAAATCAAAAATAGAATGAACATAACTGAGATAGTAACCTTGTCAGAATTTTATAAATTTTCTTGAGTGTGATCATGTTCCAAAATTTTTATGAGAGCTTAAGCATTGCCTGAGGTCTGAGGACCCTTCTAAAAAATTTAAATTTTTTTTATTTGCTCAATCAATTCTGTGGAAACATTGAACTCCATTTGTTATCTTTCAAAAGTCAAAAATAGAAGGAACATAAATGGTACAACACTTTTGTAAGAATTTTATAAATTCACTTTGTGTGATTATGATCCAAAATTTTTATGAGAGCTTAAGCATTGCTTTAGCACCATTCTGTAAAAGTTTCAAAAAATCTAAACCTTTTTTGGTTGCTCAAGCAAATCTATGTATTGATCATCATGTTTTATCAAGACAGTAGCACTGTCAGAATTTTTTAAAATTCCTCATGCTCGATCATCATTTGAAAATTTTATGAAAATATTGATGATTCATCAAGGCCATCCACAAAAATTTTCAAAATTTGCTAACGTAGTTTGAACTATTTTTCATTTGGTTGAAGTTTGCCAATAAGGCTTTTATCAGGACAATAGCACTGTCAGAATTTTTTAAAATTCTTGAGGCTTGATCATCATCTGAAAATTTTATGGCAATGTTATTGATGCGTCGGGATCATTCACAAAAAATTTTAAAATTGTCTAACGTGGTTTGTTCCATGTTTCATTCGGTTCAAATTTGTCGATCAGCATTTTATCAGGACAATATCATTGTCAGAATTTTTTAAAATTTCTTAGGCTTGAACATCATCTAAAATTTTTATGGAACATTAAGGATGTCAGGACAATTCACAAAAAATTCAAAATTTTTCAACATGTTTTGCACCATTTTTCACTCGGTTCAATTTTACCAAAATCTAAGCATTTCTCGGCGAAATCTCATTTGAAAAAAAAATGGATTTGAATTTTGCTTTTTGTATTTTGTCTGGAATTTGTCCGAAATTTCGGGTTTTGGCTATCTCTGAGATGTCAACCAAAAATGAGATTTGAAACCCTGCTCCTTGTATGTGAAGTTTTTCATGTCGTTGAAAAGTTGAAGCATGTGAGACATTGTTTTCATTTCTTTTTTAGAAAAACATTGGATCTCATTCCCTGTTTATGCATATGATAGTTCTTTCATATCCTTCTAAATTACTCGTTGCATCTGAAAAGATTTTGTCGATAGCTGTTCTCTCCGCCCAGTTCCCAAAGCTTCTGTTGCTCGAACTAGTTGTATAGGTTCAGAAAGCTATTATTTAGGCTGCACCAATATGGTGCTTACTGCTTACAATTCTAAATGATTAAAGAACTCCACGGAACAACTCTGCTATTCTGTTACTATCTTCCATGAATGAAGTTGTCAAGCTAAGTATTGGTAGATAGTAATGTTTGATGTGGCATCTTCTTGCGACAAATTTGATCTCATTGATGCTTAATCGTCTGTATTTCACTTTGTATTCGCACGTAGGCGCATCCCCATCTGTCGGAATCGGAAAAGGAGGAGCTTTGCCGGGTGATGGACTGCCAGAAGCTGTCCCTGGAGGCCTGCACCCACGCTGCGCAGAACGAGCGGCTCCCCCTGCGGGTCATCGTGCAGGTCCTCTTCTTCGAGCAGCTCCAGCTGCGGAGCTCCATCGCCGAGTGCCTCATGGTCTCGGAGAACCTCGAAGGCGGCTCGAGGCAGCTCGGCCCGCCCATCTCCGGCGAGCAACACCGTGCCGGGTGGCCGCTGGCCACCAGGGAGAACCAGGCGCTGCGGGAGGGCATGGACAGCATGAAGCAGCGGGTGGCCGAGCTGGAGAAGGAATGCTCCACCATGAGGGAGGAGATCGAGAGGCTGGGCCGCAGCAGGAGCGCTGGCAAGAGCAGGTTCGCCGCCCTCGGCGTGAAGCCGCAGATTTGCAGCACCAAGGAGGCCCCTCCGGTGACGACGACCGCGAGCGGCGACAAGCTGGCCGGGGTGAAGCCTGACGCTACACCTCGGCTGAAGCTCAGCAGGCACAAGAAGAACCTGCCCGTAGATGCATGACGACTCCAGCCCAGCCTTGTTTTCTCTCAGATTATCATGTATCAACTTGATTAACTAGATGTGTTGATTGGTGTTGTGCCCGTGAACCCAGTTAGATGTTCTTCTTCACATTATACATCCTCCTAGGAGGAACTGAACTGAACTGAAAAATGCTATTGATCTGATCCTAAGTTTTTGACATTTGCTGAGTAAAAATGGATAGCATTATTAGCGAGAAATTTGATTATTTGCCACTTTAAAGATTGACTCTTTGGATTATGATGCCACTTGAGCTAATGATATATGGGATCATCTGAGTCAATGAAATGTGGATCTAGTGGCAAATTTGCGAAACCACATGTTTGAAGTGGCAAATAATCAAATCTCTCCATTATTAGCATATTTTGGATCTTCTCTCGTTGGATTGTTTCATTTGTCACACGC
This sequence comes from Guadua angustifolia, assembly GCA_036346375.1. Taxonomy (NCBI): domain Eukaryota; kingdom Viridiplantae; phylum Streptophyta; class Magnoliopsida; order Poales; family Poaceae; genus Guadua; species Guadua angustifolia. The sequence goes on along the minus strand of JAYEVE010000676.1, from coordinate 116,747 downwards.
ACCCCTGCTTGTCAGTCATGTATTCGTCACACGCCAGTTTCCTAAGGCAATCTAGAATGGGGCCCACCTGTCAGTTTTCTGAGTGGACCCATCTGTCAGTATGTTTCCACAGGAGCAGTCCCGAAAAGAAGAGGGAAAACCCGTTCCTCAAACAACTTGTAGACTGTGCTCAGACGCACGCGTGTTCAGTAAAAAGCGTATGCTCAGGCCTGGTATTTTCGTCCGTCTTGTACCATTAAAAAACAACTTTTGGATGTGTTGGTGTTGGCCTGTGAACTTGACATAGATGCTTTCCACTAGGAAATTTTTCGCGACGTAACACGTCACGCGTGTCGTTTTTTCGAAGAGAAAATATTTTTTTCGGCGGCGTTTAATTTTTTAAATCGTCAAAATAATGAGCGAAACGGGGGAAAATAGAGAGATAGAGTTGTAGAAATATCTCTTTCAACGAATTATTTGGAAAATATTGGAGACCGAGCTGGAAAACCGCGACGGGGAAAAAGTCTAGAGGGAAAAGGGTGAAAAATTATTAGAGATATCAACCTTCTTTTTTGTCGAGTTTAATACTCTACGCGTTCGCCGAGTAATAATACATGTTTTTAAAAATATTAAAAACTCACGGCGTAACGGAAACTTTTTTATTTTATACAAAAACGCACAGATTTACTGAAATATACAACAATCTCGCGATTTACGAAATCTCCACCGATTTCAAGCAATCTCAAAACGCGAATCTCAATTTCGCAAACTCGATTGAAATCGGTGATTTCACGCTTTCAAATGCGAATCGGGTATTTCGCAATCTGAAAAGCAAACCGTATTCACAAACCTAAAATGCGAATTAAAGATGCCACGTCGATTTCGCAATGTGAGGATGCTTGAAATTGAGCACGATTTCGGACTGCTCGCTTTCGTGAAGTTACAATCAAGTGGACCCCGCTCACATGCAATACAGAGAAAGTGAGTTAGCATGCGTTGCATTGTAGTGCCACTCGTCCGCATGCAAAACCAGGCCCCGGGTGAAGGAGCTCGTCTTTTTGCTTTGATGTGACACGACGCGCCGAAAGCCATGAATCATTTGCCAGGCTGCCAAGGTCATTTGCTCTCTCAAGATCGCAGCCAGCTCATTTGTTTCTATAAATGACGACCGCAGCGACTGAGCGTTGAGAATTCGGCAGAGCATTTCAACCAGACGCAGAGCGAGAGAATTCGGGAGTTGCTGAGAGCGTTGAGAAAATAGAAAGCTCGTAGAGAAGAGACCGGAGAAATTTAGTTGGTGTTTATATTTTGATGAAGTTTACACGAAGTTAAATTTTTTTTCGAGTATTTCATCAAGAGTCTTATTTTGCGGGTGATATTCTCAGGAAGGTTTTTCGAGGCGTTGATTGGCTTTCAAGGCGTCAAGGTTTTGTGGTCTTCATTACAGCTTCACACAAGTTAGTTCTTAATCTTTAGGAACATTATTATGATATTGATGTAGTACTAGAATAATATGTAGAATAAGCGTTCTAGTAGCATGATATAAAATTATAGTGACAGTAATAATATGTAGAATAAGCGTTCTAGTTCTAGTACTGACCAAATTTTTTTGTAGTTATATTAGCGACATTAATTTATCTATTTGTTGTAGCGACTTATTTTTATATAGTTGTTGTAGCGACTCATTTTTGTGTAGTTGTTCTAGAGACTTATTTTTGTGTAGTTGTTTTAGCGGCCTAATTTTGTGTAGTTGGTTTAGCGGCCTAATTTTTTTAGGTGTAATAGCTACATTAATTTATTTATTTGTTGTAGCGACTTAGTTTTATGTAGTTATTGTAGCGACTTATTTTTATGCAGTTGTTGTCGCGACTTATTTTTGTGTAGTTGTTTTAGCGGCCTATTTTTGTGTAGTTGTTTTAGCGGCCTAATTTTTTGAGGAGTAATATAATAGCCACATTAATTTATCTATTTGTTGTAGCGACTTAGTTTTATGTAGTTGTTTTAGCGACCTAAATTTTGTGTAGTTGTTTGTAGTTCTATTAGCGTAATTAATTTATCTATTTGTTGTAGCAACTTATTTTTATGTAGATGTTGTAGCGACTTATTTTTGTGCAGTTGTTTTAGCGACTTATTTTTGTGTAGTTGTTTTAGCGGCCTAATTTTTTTAGGTGTAGCGACCTAGTTTTATGTAGTTGTTTTAGCGACGTAAATTTATTTAATTCACAGTGGTTAAATGAATCGATACAAGAGTTTAATTTGTAGGAGTGGTGAGGAGCGATTTGCGTGAAGAAACGACTATAACATTCTCTGGCGACTTCTGATGCAGGTATTTATACTAGTTGTAATTAGGTTACAGTTAAAAGAAGAGTTTATATTACAGTTAGCGATATATTGATTTGTTGTTGTACTGGCTGAGTAATTTTTTTAGATGTATTAGCGACACTAATTTATCTATTTGTTGTACCGACTTAGTTTTATGTTGTTGTTTTAGCGACCTAAATTTTGTGTAGTTGTTTTAGAAACTTATTTTTTTGTAGTTGTTTTAGCGGCCTAATTTTTTAGGTGTAATAGCCACATTAATTAATTTATTTATTTGTTGTAGCGACTTAGTTTTATGTACCTGTTTTAGCGATCTAAATTTTGTGTAGTTGTTTGTAGTTATATTAGCGTCATTAATTTATCTATTTGTTGTAGCGACTTTTTTTGTGTAGTTGTTGTAGCGACTTATTTTTATGTAGTTGTTGTAGCGACTAATTTTTGTGTAGTTATTCTAGAAACTTATTTTTGTGTAGTTGTTTTAGCGGCCTAATTTTTTTTAGGTGTAATAGCCACATTAATTTATTTATTTGTTGTAGCGACTTAGTTTTATGTAGCTGTTTTACCGATCTAAATTTTGTGTAGTTGTTTGTAGTTCGATTAGCGTCATTAATTTATTTATTTGTTGTAGCGACTTATTTTTATGTAGTTGTCGTAGCGACCTATTTTTATGTAGTTGTTTTGTCTAATGGACTAAAGACAATTACGTACTCATAATGCCGTGATAAATTTGCAATGATGGAAATGTTTGCTAGAATATATTTCGAGGCGACTGCTTTGTTCGCACGTAGGCTCGTGACGATGCGAAATTGTGAGCACTTAGAGACAAGACTAGGTACTCCAAATAATTTGGCGGACCTTAAAGCACATGTTCTTGGCGTCTGCTTAGTGCGGACCCTTGAACCCACAAAGTTCGTCTAGGGGTCCGTCCACGCTTTGTTCAAACGACTCTGCGGTGGTGTACACACTTTCTGTTAAGGACTCATGATGCATGGGATCTTTATGTTTGGAAGGCAGCAGAGGAGAATTTTGAGGTCGGCGTGTACGTCGACATTTCGACGGCAGAACTCTGGCGAGGCAGGACAAGTAGCCATCCTCCGAGCTTGCGAAGTGCATGTACCTCACGAGGCAGAAGAGAGGAGGAAGGACCGTCAGGCGCTCCGGAAGTCGAAGGTAACGAGGGCGAGGTGGATGCGCACAGCACGAATGAAGAAGACGGGGGAAGCGGGGACGAGGAAGCGGCAGACCACGACGACCCGGCTCCCGCCATAGAGTATTTTCGTGGGATCGATCACCTTGATCGTACCATAGCGGATTACAATACCTTATCCGTGCAGGGGTACCAGTGAGCGACATCCAACCGACACCGGTTTGGGAGCAAGTTGGAGGCCATCCACTTCCTAAACAACTATGCCATTACGACAAGACAGAACATGTGCTTTTGAGGTCCGAGCCGACCGCTTATGAGGTTAGATGCACGAGTACCTGCATGTCCCTTCTTCGTTCGAGTACACAAACCTAAACACGATGAGTTCTTTGTGATCGATGACACAGAGCTCATACGTGCCGGAAGAAGTCGATTAGGAACATGAGCGGCCTCGTGAGATGCGAGGTTCATAGCGCAACTCCTGGTGACCATCGTTGGGAAGGACATAGGGATGACCCCTAGTACAATAATAGAGGAAGTTCACACAAGAATTGGGATGGTCATCACGTACAGCACGGCTTGGAGGGCGAAGCGAAGCATTGAAGATGCTCTTGAAGGGTTCAAGAGTCCTTAACTATGCCCTAGATTATTCTGAAGATTGCAATGACAAACCCGAGGCGCTTGATTTGCAATGGGCGATGAGCCAAGACGGCTCGAAGGCGGGTCATACACCTCGGCTCAACGATATCCGCCGTTTGTTTTGGTCTTTTGGACAATGCATCGAAGCTTTCAAGCATTGCGGGCGCTTATATGTGTAGATGGCACCTTTCTAAGTGGGAAGTTCCATGGGACACTACTATGACCACGGCGGCGATCTTGAAAAAGGATCGTCCCACTTGCCTTTGCCCTCGTTGAGAGTGAGAACAACGATAGTGGTTGTGGTTCCTTAGTCTGGCGAAGACTAAGGTAGTGGGTACTGAGGGAGCGAGTTTGTGTAATCTCGGGGACGTAATAAGGGCCTTCGCGCGTTAGGCGTGATGCACGACAGCACGTCCATCTCGTTGAGTTGGCCCGATTTGCAGAGGAGGTGGTGCATGCGCCATCTTGGAGCCAACCTATACACAAGGTACAAGAATAAGGCACTTGTGAAGACCTTCAAGTCCTTGTGCCTTCAAAATCAGGATCGCAAGTTCAACGCAATTTGGGCCCATTTGAACGAGTCAACTCGGAGGATGATGGAAGAAGAGGGAACACAGGAGGATCATCTGCGTTCTCAAATGGTTGGAGGTCAGACAGTGCGTACCCGTGCTCGCGCAACCTTTAGCCAGTGGATCACCGGGAAACCAGTGGAAAGGTGGGCGCTCCTGCACGACGCGAACGGAGCGAGGTAAAACATTGCTTTAGTATGTCCTCGTATTATACTCTATTCTTTTTGTGCGATGCTCACGTTAAAGAATGACATCTCAGGTACAATGTGATGACCACGAACATTGCAGAGGCTTTCAACAATGTTCTTAAGGGTGTTCGTGGCCTACCTCGTGTTCCATCATTGGTGACATTCTCCGGGGCGCGGATTACTTCCGAGACCGTGGTCCGACCGCCGAGGGTGCGACACGCGACGCGCCGAAAGTGGAGAAGCCTGCAGCTGCCGAAGAAAAAGCGCACTTCCACCGCACAAGGATTTTCGACCTTGCTACGAACAAATTCGAGGTATTGTGCAAGCGGAAATATGCATCGGGGTTTAGCGCTGGTGACACGTCACAACAATGCGAGATAGGGGCCGATTACGTTACTTGCACCTGTAATAAGCCTAAGCTTCAACATATTCCGTGCTCCCACATGCTTGCCGCTTGCCGAGACATGGGCGGCAACGATGCCTCGCAGTTCATTTCGTGGTACTACACCGCGCAAGCACTGAAGAACACATGGCGGCCCAAGATGTCTTCCTTCACCGTTGGGACCAACTACAAGACCATTGATGGGCCAACATGGTACCCTTACCCCGCGATGTCGACGCACGGAAGCCGAGAGCCTAGCGGCGAAAGGATCCACGGTGACATGGATCTTTAAATAAGCCGTGCAGTCTGCGGAAGTGCAAGTTATGCAAACAACCGGGCATGACCTTAGGAGGTGTCCCAACCGCAACCCTTAGTGCGTTGTAAACGCTCGCCATGTATTCGTGTAACTTGTTTGTTTCAATGTATGAACATTTATGGTACTTTATAAAAATACTTTTTCCTTGCCTTGTCATATTATGTGCATATAACATTGCTCCACAGACGGTGATGGAGGGTCTTCCTCTCCCCGAGCTACTCCGTGAGGCAGAAGATGCATCCCATAGATCACGAGCTATATCGGCAGGATCGAGGTTGGTAATGAATTTGAAACGCCGCTTAATCGCGGATTTATCGTCGAGATATTGCTTTTTTTTGCGCTTGGACCCACTTGCTACGATCGGCGCACAAGATCAAGGCCGTGGACCCTCGTTTCACGTTCGCTTGCGAAGGTGGTTGCTACCATTTGCCCTAACGATGGGCGGAGCTCGTATAGAGGCGACAACAGACCCCATCCCCGCCGCCGATCGGGCACTTGTCACTGGGCTCATCGGCGGTGGCGCTCGAGACCCATACATTTCACTTCCGTTCGAGAGATGGCTATAACTCACGAAGGACATGGCCATGCTCACCGCCTACCTATCGAGGTCGACGTCATTATCACCGTCTGCTTGCGACAACAATGGATCCCTTACATCTTGGAAAGGTATGTCATGTTCGAACGTATTTTATGCATTTGTTGAAGGCAATATCACCGATTGTTCAAACGACCTTGTCATTGCGTGTTCGGGCGCAAGACAATCAAGGAGACGGGTGCGTCCAAGACATGGCTACGGGCCTTGCAGGAGTATGAGGCTTGCCCCCCTGATGCGGACGCGGAGTTGGTACTACGGCACTACGAGCTTTACACTACTACCGGCCGGGGCGTAATGTTCGCAACCACGGCGGGGATGTCATCCTCCTCACATTATATGGTTAGCAGGGAGCTCGCGGCTAACCCCGAGGAGGCAACAAAGATACTGGTGAGGATCTCGCGTGTTGGCATCCACCTACAAGGGGTTGTGCGATGCGTGCAACGACAAAAACCAATGGGGGCATTACGGGTGCTTGCACTGCTTCAGATGTGGAGTTAGGAGTACCTCCCAATCTCTAGGCCTTACGTCTTTGGTCAGACTACCCATTGGTCATCGGCGACGACGTCCGGAGGCTCGCGTCCAACGATGGGTTACCGTTGGATGCATGCGGTTGAGGTGGAACCCTCGAGATGACCGCGGAGCTATTACCGTGTCATTGCCGATATAGACCTACTCGCGCAGAGCATGTGACATGGAATCCGTGGAGCGATCACCGAAATGCATATAGCTTCCGAAGGTCGCATATCAAAGTTGTTGCACGGCGAGGACGGCGCTATGGATGACCAAGCTGCTTCGTGTTGTACATGCACGCAGCTTGAGGTTTACTCCCCAGCGTGTCTGAGACAGTTTGGGTATACGCAGTAGTCCCGCTCCACACCGCCGGGGCCGGTGGATCGCCGGGTATGTTCGACCTTACCCATAATTCCGTATCTGTTGTACCAACAATTTTAACCATTCTCGTGTTTTACAATACAGAAGAAGCGCAAAGGCGGGGCCCAGGAGTCACGAATGGTTACATATGCACCGTGACCATGTGGCTAGTCGGGTTGAACACGGCAATGCAGACGTCGTCGCCCTTCTACCCATATCATCCGGGGACACACGACACCTTGAGTGGTACCTCCCGCCGCAGCGCTGACCTTACTTAGTGGACATGTCAAGCAAATGAGTACGACCATATCCCGAGGACGAGTTCATCTTTGTCACGTCTTGGTAAGACCCAAATTGTTGAATGTACCCTCATTACAAATTGTGAAACGTATGCATTCGAATATAATACGTACAAACTCTATTGCAGACACAGGAATCATCTGAGCTGCTCTCCCAAGTTGAAGAAATTGAAACTCGAGGCTCACCAAAGACTAGTGCCCCCGGGCCAGTGAGGCAATCCATCGCTTCGGTGGTGCCCGGCTTATTTCAAAGACTGTGGGCTTGGGGTCCTTTGGTCGACCTTCCAGGCGAGACCATCATGTGCCGAAACATGGACCCTTTCAGCCTTGCCGACGCCAGGAGATCTACGAGTGTAAGTTCAACCATCATTAGTTGTGGTTTTGATGTTAATGACAAATCTAATCTATTGTTAATGACAAATCTCGTATTAAGATTATCCCTAATGCGATATTATTATTAATGACAAATCTTGTATCGAGACTAACTTGTTTATTTAGAATATCTTTGTTTAGTCTCATCGCATTGAAAAATGGAAAACCCAAGGTATGTTTGCATATTCATCTTAATATTAGTTGCATACTTTGGAGTCAAGTTAAAGTATGAATATCCCCGTTATATTAACCACAAAATGTGTATCATGTTTCCCAATCCATATATTACATGGATACACATATTTAGGGGGAGTTCACACCCTAAATTGAGTTCATTTGTCGTGTTAATCATTAGAGAACACTTCATCATGTGTTGATGGTGTTTCGTGATTAAGAAAGGACAAATGAATAGTTCTTAAGTATAATAAGGCATGAGTTGCATTATTGTACTTAAGACATACATAAATCATTTCAAGTGATTTAGGGTTGTGCTCAATTGATCTAAAGGCATCCATTATGTGTTAATGGAGTGCAAGAGATGATTGAGACAACCATGCATCTTGGACTAACAATTTTATGAGTTGTGATTGAGTTAGGTCCAAAGATGGATGAGAACGGACTTGGATGGCATCAAGAGTTGATGGGCGTCAAGGATGTATCCCAAGAAAAGAAGAGTGATGATCCGGGGAGTATCAAGTGATGATCTTAAAGACCCCAAAGGGGATTGCTTTACAAGCGTGTGCATGAAGGTATAAGTAGATAGGCTAAGGACTTTCTAGTCTTTGTGTCTAGTTATTTATCGCCGCATTACTATAAGAGGGTTGCCTCTTTAAGCTTGAGTTTCATCATGTGTTGGTGATCTCATTCCGCGTTCACTCGAGCTCAAACCATTTGGATTTGGTTTTTGCATGAGGGTTAACCATTTGGCATGTGTTGCGAATGGGTTAAACTTATGCTTGGTTGCATTTGGTTTTCGCATAATGCTTTGATTTGCATGTATTGCAAATGGGATAAGCTAATGCGTTGGCTTTGGCGTGGAGTTCACTTTTGCATGTGTTGCATTAGTTGAAGCTTCACGTTTTGGTTTCGCAAAACTTCTTTATAAAACCTTGGTGTTGCTTGGAGCTAAGTTTTGCATGTGTTGCAAAAGGAGAGAGCTCAAGCATGATTTGATGTTTGTGTGTTTGTATGGAGCTAGAGGCTTGCATGTGTTGCGAGTAAAGAGCTCATACGGTTGATTTGGTTTTGATGTGGAGTTGGTTTTGGTGTTGCATAGAACTAGAGAATTGCATGTGTTGCAATTAGAGAGTTCATGCATCTTGATTTGATGTTGCTTGGAGCTAGACTTTTGCATGTGTTGCAAGAGTAGTGCTCAAGCATGAAATGATGTTTATCGTGTTATTTGCAAGTTAGTTGTGCGAATAAACCGAGGTTTATGAGTCCCAGATCCCGAGAGCATGTGAGTGGGGCTTGCAACGGGTGTTGGCAAGTTGACCGGGTCTTGTGTTGACCTTCACATGGCTAGGGGGATTAATCTCATAAACTCGAGTTTGATTTGCTTAATACGTTTTGCAAATAGATCTTGGGTTGATTGCGTAACTTCGGTGTTTATTGCGGAATGCGTTTTCGCAATTTGGTTGAATTCTTTGAGCATGGCTTGAATTGGTGCAAACGTGTTTTGCACGAGTGGTTGATCATGTACAAGCTCAAAGAATCGAATTTGGTTTTTGGAGAATCGGATTTTGAGAAGAAACTGAAGTTTTTCTCCGATTAGGTGTTATCGGTCGAGGTTTGGCCGACCGCCAAAGTGATCGGACGGGCTCGTCCGGCGGGCCGACCCTAGGGCTGGCGCTTCTTCCAGGTGCAACCGTTTTTCAGAGGCGTTTTTCGGTAGGCGGTGTGGCGGCTATGAGCCGGTCGGACCGGCTGTGTGGCGGCGCCGTGTCTTTGCGTGTTAGGCGGGCCGGACCGCCCGGGTCGGACGGACCGCATGCGGGTTGGACCGCCCGTCTGGCGTGGATTTTCGAAAGAGCGCATGTTTTTGATGTTTATTTGAAGTTTTGCGAGTCAGGCGACCGGTGGAAGTCCGGTCGGACCGCGAAGCGATCGGCCAGCGAACGGTCGTTTTCCGACCGTTGCCTGTGGAGGGCTCGGTCGGACGGAGAGGTCCGGTCGGGCCGAATCGCCGATTCGCCGCTTTGCCCCAAACGGCTAGTTTCTTTGGTGGAGGCTATAAATACCCCCTTGGGGGGCTTGGGGCTGTGATTGATGCTGTGTGGGAGGTGTGTGTGCATGTGTTGCTCTCCTCTCTTTGGTTCTTGAGCTAAAAGTGAACTAATTGCATGTGTTGCAATTAGAAGTGGTTTGAGTGAGCTCTAGTGCATGTGTTGCACTTGAGTGAGGTCCTTGTGCATGTGTTGCACTTGGTGATCGCGGGCGCATTCGTTGTGCCGGTGAAGTTCAAGCGGAGAGCGGCTTGTTACTCTTGGAGGTTGCCGACTCTAGGCGGCGTGGGCGTCGTCTTGGAGCTCTCGAGGTGTGAGAAGCCCGGCGGTTTGTGAAGGTTCGGTTGAGCCTACGCGAGCGTGAAAAACCACACTAGTGGAAAGAGGCGGGTGCTCGAGCGGGAGCCGGTCCGAGTCGTCGGGCTTGCCTCAACGTGGACTAGGGGAGACCGGCAAGTCTCCGAACACCACGGAAAACGTCGTTTGTCTCTTGTCTCCTTTACTTTCAAGTAATTACATTTATTGTATATTCATGATTGCTTGACCTAGAATTGCTTAGTATTATTTGTTAGATCAATTTAGCAATTCATACATAGAGACATAAATTAGTTAGTGCACTAGTGAGCCTAGTTGATTTAGGCTTTAATTGTCAAAACCTAGATTATCGCTTCGCATTTATATTTGAGTAGGTTTTGACTTAGGGTGTATTAGAGCGAATTGTTTAGCAAGAGATCGAATTTTGTAAATCGCCTATTCACCCCCTCTAGGCGCATCCTCGACCCTACAAGTGGTATCGAGCCACGGTCACTCTCATTTTAGGCTTAACCGCCTAGAGAGTAAAAAGGATGGCGCCTAGTGGTCTAGTGCACTCTCACGATCCACAAATGCTTAATGGCTCAAATTATGCTTCATGGAAAATATTTATGATTAATCATTTTAAATCCATGAGCCCACAAATTTGGTGGATCGTAGATGTCGGCATTTCTTCTCCACTAAATGAAATTGCTCCAACTAAAGGAGAGGAGAAATGTCTACATCTCGGCGCTCAAGCTACTAATGCTTTATTTAGCGTTGTGGCGTAGATGTGTTTAAACTCATATGCAATCTCAAGAGCGCATGATATGTGGATCAAGCTTCAAGAATTATTTGAATCATCCACATCAATTGAAGATTGCATTGAAGAAGTGATGTCGGTTGATGATCTTTCAACATCAACATCAAGCGATGAACCGACATCTCCATTAACCTCAACCTCGCCTCAAGCGATTTCATTTATTGTTCAATCCCATCAAAAATTCGTTTGCTTTATGGCGAAAGGTAAGAATGAGGTGAGTGATTTACGAAGATGAGCCCTCTTATGATGAACTTATGAATTTATTAGAGGAGCTAAATGAATTTCTTGGAAAGGAGAAAAAGAAATACAAAGTTTTGAAATTAGAACATGATTCACTTCAAAATGATTATGATGTTCTAAAAGAAAATCATGAAAAACTCCTTTTCAAGGAATTTAGTAAAGCTAGTGTGGATATTGCTATACAATGTGATTTAATTGATGAATTGCCTCACTCCATTCCAATTACAAATAATTCATCAAATAATTGCATATCCACTTCTAGCGATGATTTGCCTTGTTGCTCTAATGAAATTGTTTCGAGTTCTTCTATGTGTTTAGATACTAATCTTGTAGAAGAAAACAATGAGCTCAAGGCCCAAGTCATCAAATTGGAAGATGACTTGAAGAGGTGCATTAAGGGAAAAGCCCTCCTCGACGAAATCTTGAGCAAACCAAGGGCGCCTCAAGACAAGCGAGGACTCGGCTACAACTCCAAGAGGGAGAATAGCAAGACAAGGCACAACGCGCGTCACTCGAAGACCATCAAGTGCTTCGCGTGCAACAAGAAGGGCCATCTCGCCTCCGTGTGCCCTAATCAAGTGGATAACAAGGCCACAACACCGACTATGAGGCAAACCGGCATTGAGCACAACAAGAAGGTCAAGAGAGGACCAAACGGCGTAACGTGCTTCAATTGCCGGGAAAAGGGACACTTCGGTAAGGATTGTCCCAAAGGTATAACTCCTAAGCCTATTCTCATTAATGAAAATTATTTGCTTAGGAAGGACAAAAATGGCAATGTGTTTGCCAAGCTTGTAAAATCCCCTATGCCGGCTAAAAATGATATTCATTTGCATAGGAAGAGTAATTCTAGTAATATGTTTGCTAAAAATGCTAAATTTCCTAAGACTAAGAAAAATCATGATGATCATATGCTTAGGAAAAATAATAATAGCAAAACATATGCTAGAATTGCTAGATCCTCTAAGCCGTTTCACAATTTCAATTATCATACGCTTAGAAGAGATCAAACTAGAAATAGTTTTGCAAAATATCAATGCCCTCCTAAGTCCTCTCACTTAAATCCAAATATTTTGTTTAGGAGGAATAATTCTGTAAAACTATTCCTAGTCATGTTAGTCATTTCAATAATGCTAAAATTAGGACCATTTGGGTTCCTAAAACTCTTGTGACTAACATTGTCGGACCCAACAAGGATTGGGTACCAAAATCCGTCTAAAAGATGTTTAGGCAATAAAGAGATGGATTGGGCGCTTGCACATCAAGAGGAGAAGGATTACATTAGCCTACAAGTGGTGTCAAGCAAGAAGATTATCAAAGTCCATCATGAGCCAATGCCATCTCGGGTAACAAGTATTTAAATTGATTATTATTTAAACTTATAGCCTTGTGTAGGTTATAATGAAATATTAATAAATATCAATTTAGATTACTTGTTATAGCCACTTGCTCTCGCTCTTATCTATTCTCTTATTGCAAATCTTGAGCAAGTTTAATAGTGGCACATTTAGGGGAGTGTTAATTCATATTCATGTGTACCACATCCCCACGTGTGCCCATATTAAAATAAGTGCATATATATATTTTCAAAATCAACCATTTAGCCAAAAGTCAAAATTTTGCATACTATTACTAATCTTGTGAAAAACTAGTTGAAAATTGTATACAAATGCTTTTGAAATGTTTCTCAAAGGTTTTGGCTTTACAAAATCTATTTTGAAAAGAAAATGAGTTTTAACTCCAAAAACTAGTTACTAGTATCTTGATTTTGATTTAAACTTATAATTTTCATAGAATTAAAAGTAAAAGGATTTTGAAAGTATTTCCAAAACAAAAATCCTAGAGTTGGTCATTCTTAACAACTTTCGTGTTCAAAAGATTTTCAAAAGACCAACTTGTCAAAAGATATTTGATTTTGAAACTTCGTAGAAAAACCATACTTGACCAGTAATGGTCATACTATTGCACTTAGTGAGTTTCACCATTTGGATCAATTCTTGTGTAGAATTGTGATTCAAAATGGTATTTTAGACTCATACACAAAATTCAAATCCATATATCTTACCCTTGCTTTATTTGAAGTTTTGTGTTAAATTGGATTTGACTTTGCTTCTTCATTGGACTATTTAGGACAAAAGTCAAAAATCATATTTAAAAGGCCCAAATTTGTGAAAAGACTTGTAAAAGTATTCTATTATGTATTTCAAATGTTTTACAAGTTCTCAAAATGAAAACTCTATGTTGAAATCTAATTTTGGCTCAAAACGATTTGATTTAATCCAAAATAGCCTATTCTAGCAATATGCAAAAATTATGGCATTGAGTTGGATTTCATATTAAATCTTGGCTATAAACTTTCTTGATACACCAATCTAAGCCATGAAAATCAAAATTGCATGAAATCCAAATTGAATTGCATTTTGAGGCTTTTTGAAAATCAATTTCCTTTTATGCCTCAAAGCGCAAATTGCCATATCTTTCAAAATAAAATTGTTTTTAAGAAAATTCTTTTTGCAATACCTTCTAATTAGTCCAAAGTTCATTTTCTCAAAATTTCATAATTTTTGGACTTCGTTTGAGCTATTTTTGATAAAATTTGCAAAAATTTGAAGTCCCAATTGTCGGGGCGGTCCAACCGCCACCCCATGCGGTTGCACCATGCATAGGGCAGTTGGACCGGACTCCAACCGGTTGGACCGGCTGTGGCATGGTCAGTTCTGATTTTTCAGTTTTTTCTCGACTTCGCTTTGGGATATCTTTTGATTGGAACCTCCTTTTTCAAAAATTCTTTTTGCAATAACTTCTTATGATCCCAAAGTTTATTTGTACAAAATTTGAAAAATTCTAAAATTTATTTGATCAAGTTTTCAAGTGGTATCAGTTATGAGCACTTTAATTATTTTAAAGAGTGTTTTTCACTTGATCTTTTGAAAAGACAAAACTTGTGCAATTCAAATGCAAATAACTCCATGATTCATTCATTAAACATCTTGGGGAGTTTATTCATTGCAAGTTTTGGGCACTTTAATGCTTCCAAGTGAGATCATGTCTTTATTGTGCTCGATACTAAATCTTTGAGATTTTATTGATCCTTCTTGAACTTTTGATATTCGTAAGTATATGATGCTCGATTATATTGCTCGATACCCATCGATCTTATCGATAAATTATTTCAAGTGGTATCAATTCTTCGTGAGTTGATCCTAAGTGGTATCAATTGAGGATTTATTCATCCATATGCTTACAAGTGATATAATTGAGATTCTTTTCTCCAAATGGTATCTTGGACTTTATTGCTCATTTCTTATAAGATATCCTTGATTATATGGATTCCTTTTAAGTGGTATCATTGAATTCAATTATTTCCTATAAGTGGTATTTCATTGCCTCTTTGTAGTATCTTTCCGATACCCACATTCTTGATTAAGAATTTCCTCTCAAATTCAAATTGTAAGTTCAACGCTTAAGACTTCTCGTGTGAGAATCTTTATGTGTTGAAATACTTAAAAGAGGAAAATCTATCGTTGAGCTTTGTTCTTAAATCAAAATTTGAAAAGGCTCATTTCCTTTGGATCTTCAAGCAAACCCTTGAGATTAATTTTACAAGTGGTATCTATTGTCTCAAGTGGTATCTATTCCTTTGGGTTCCTCGCTTGTCCCTATTAGGCAAAGTGTTGGATTCTTTAAAAGAATCATATTGAAATTTGCAAAGCCTAATAAAATGAGGAGTGAATTATTTGAATGCGTTTCAAATAAACCGCGATACCCTTCATTGCTTTTTATGCTTATTTGTATTTACAAGTGGTATCCATATTTGCAAAGTGCTTATTTCTTTTAAAGTGGTATCCAAAATCCGAATATGGTCTATTCTCGAGTTTTTCTTCTTTTAGTATCAGGCCATATTTCAAATGAAAACTTGTTTTATTCCTTGTATATCCTTTTCATTTGGGATTTCATTGCCTATCTTTTTCATTTGGCTTAAGTTCTTCAAATTCCACCCAAGGTCATAAGTATGCATTCTAATTCTTATATGACCTTCATTAAAAAGAAATGGTTAAATGCTAAAAGGGAGGATAATTAAATAAAAGGGAGAATGTTTTTCAAATTTAAAAATGCCATAAGGAAATAATGATAAATCTTATTAATGATAAATGTTTAAAAGGAGAATGTCTTTCAAGATAATCTTTTAGTTTTCCATTTTTGGTGTTTAATGCCAAAAGGAGAGAATTATGGAAGCTTAATTTCATTTGGCATTTGGTTTAAAAGAGAGCTTAATATGATTAAGGGGAAATTAATTCTCATATGCATTCTAAAATTGTCAATGCCTATATTGTTGAAAATATGCATATGTATTCAAATAGCTTAAACTCTCTCGATATGTTAGTTTTAATCCAAATGTGCTCATTAAGCTTGGATTTGTCATTAATCACCAAAAAGGGGGAGATTGTAAGTTCAACCATCATTAGTTGTGGTTTTGATGTTAATGACAAATCTAATCTATTGTTAATGACAAATCTCGTATTAAGATTATCCCCTAATGCGATATTATTATTAATGACAAATCTTGTATCGAGACTAACTTGTTTATTTAGAATATCTTTGTTTAGTCTCATCGCATTGAAAAATGGAAAACCCAAGGTATGTTTGCATATTCATCTTAATATTAGTTGCATACTTTGGAGTCAAGTTAAAGTATGAATATCCCCGTTATATTAACCACAAAATGTGTATCATGTTTCCCAATCCATATATTACATGGATGCACATATTTAGGGGAGTTCACACTTAACTTGAAGAATCAATTTAAATGATGATTTAAATTGAGTTCATTTGTCGTGTTAATCATTAGAGAACACTTCATCATGTGTTGATGGTGTTTCGTGATTAAGAAAGGACAAATGAATAGTTCTTAAGTATAATAAGGCATGAGTTGCATTATTGTACTTAAGACATACATAAATCATTTCAAGTGATTTAGGGTTGTGCTCAATTGATCTAAAGGCATCCATTATGTGTTAATGGAGTGCAAGAGATGATTGAGACAACCATGCATCTTGGACTAACAATTTTATGAGTTGTGATTGAGTTAGGTCCAAAGATGGATGAGAACGGACTTGGATGGCATCAAGAGTTGATGGGCGTCAAGGATGTATCCCAAGAAAAGAAGAGTGATGATCCGGGAGTATCAAGTGATGATCTTAAAACCCCAAAGGGGATTGCTTGCGCGTGGTAAGGTATAAGTAGATAGGCTAAGGACTTTCTAGTCTTTGTGTCTAGTTATTTATCGCCGTACTATTAAGAGGGTTGCCTCTTTAAGCTGAGTTTCATCATGTGTTGGTGATCTCATTCCGCTGTTCACTCGAGCTCAAACCATTTGGATTTGGTTTTTGCATGAGGGTTAACCATTTGGCATGTGTTGCGAATGGGTTAAACTTATGCTTGGTTGCATTTGGTTTTCGCATAATGCTTTGATTTGCATGTATTGCAAATGGGATAAGCTAATGCGTTGGCTTTTGGCGTGGAGTTCACTTTTGCATGTGTTGCATTAGTTGAAGCTTCACGCTTTGGTTTCATAAAACTTCTTTATAAAACCTTGGTGTTGCTTGGAGCTAAGTTTTGCATGTGTTGCAAAAGGAGAGAGCTCAAGCATGATTTGATGTTTGTGTGTTTGTATGGAGCTAGAGGCTTGCATGTGTTGCAGTAAAGAGCTCATACTGTTGATTTGGTTTTGATGTGGAGTTGGTTTTGGTGTTGCATAGAACTAGAGAATTGCATGTGTTGCAATTAGAGAGTTCATGCATCTTGATTTGATGTTGCTTGGAGCTAGACTTTTGCATGTGTTGCAAAGAGTAGTGCTCAAGCATGAAATGATGTTTATCGTGTTATTTGCAAGTTCGTTGCGAATAAACCGAGGTTTATGAGTCCCAGATCCCGAGAGCATGTGAGTGGGGCTTGCAGCGGTGTTGGCAAGTTGACCGGGTCTTGTGTTGACCTTCACATGGCTAGGGGATTAATCTCATAAACTTCGAGTTTGATTTGCTTATACGTTTTGCAAATAGATCTTGGGTTGATTGCGTAACCGGTGTTTATTGCGGAATCGTTTTGCGCTAATTTGGTTGAATTCTTTGAGCATGGCTTGAATTGGTGCAAACGTGTTTTGCGAGTGGTTGATCATGTACAAGCTCAAAGAATCGAATTTGGTTTTTGAGAATCGGATTTTGAGAAGAAACGAAGTTTTTCCGATTGGGCGGTGCCACGGGCCGAGGCTTCGGCCTGACCGGCCAAAGTGCGGGAATCGGAACTCGGTCGGTCCGGACCGAACCCTAGGGTTGGCGCCAGCGCCGGCAACCGTTTTTCCGAGGGCGTTTTTCGGTAGGCGGTGTGATCCGCTATGAGCCGATCGGATCGGCCAATGTGGGCGGCGCCAGGTCTTTAGCGTGTTAGGCGGTCGGCCGGCTGTCCGTCGGGCCGGCCGGCGGTCGACCGCCCGTCGGCGTGGATTTTCCATGAGCGCATGTTTTCGGTGTTTGGTGAGTTTTGCCGCGGTGCGATCGGTGGAAGTCCGGTCGGACCGTGATGCGATTCATTGGCCTGTAATCGGCCGTTTTTCGGCCTGCTGCCTCAGAGGGTCTGGCCGACCGGAGAGGTCCGGCCGGACCGGAATCGCCGATTCGCCTGCTTTGCCCCAAACGGCTAGTTTCTTTGGTGGAGGTTATAAATACCCCCTTGGGGGCTTAAATGGATTGATGCTGTGGGGAGGTGTGTGTGCATGTGTTGCTCTCCTCTCTTTGGTTCTTGAGCTAAAGTGAACTAATTGCATGTGTTGCAATTAGAAGTGGTTTGAGTGAGCTCTAGTGCATGTGTTGCACTTGAGTGAGGTCCTTGTGCATGTGTTGCACTTGGTGATCGCCGAGCGCATTCGTTGTGCCGGTGAAGTTCAAGCGGAGGAGCGGCTTGTTACTCTTGGAGGTTGCCGACTCCTAGACAGCGGCGCTGTCGCTTGCGCTGGAGCTCTCGAGGTGTGAGAAGCCCCTGAAGTTTGTGAAGGTTCGGGTTGAGCCTACGCGACAGCGTGAAAACCACACTGGTGGAAAGAGGCGGGTGCTCGAGCGGGGCCGGTCCGAGTCGTCGGGCTTGCCTCAACGTGGACTAGGGGAGACAAGCAAGTCTCCCAACACCACGGAAAACGTCGTTTGTCTCTTGTCTCCTTTACTTTCAAGTAATTACATTTATTGTATATTCATGATTGCTTGACCTAGAATTGCTTAGTATTATTTGTTAGATCAATTTAGCAATTCATACATAGAGACATAAATTAGTTAGTGCACTAGTGAGCCTAGTTGATTTAGGCTTTAATTGTCAAAACCTAGATTATAAACTTCGCATTTATATTTGAGTAGGTTTTGACTTAGGGTGTATTAGAGCTTAATTGTTTAGCAAGAGATCGAATTTTGTAAATCGCCTATTCACCCCCTCTAGGCGCATCCTCGACCCTACAACGAGCGGTATTCCTTCTCTGAGCAAGACGTCCATCCACGATCGCGACGGCCATCTACGGCGGACTTCCTTCTACGAAAGACATCCATCTACGAAGGCGCCGATCTCTGATGGCCCTACATCCGCATCCCCGAGGATAACATTGCGTTTCTCATTCCATCTCGAAACCTCGTGCATGCAGTGGGAATGGTCATTGGGGACCGATCCCACACGCACCCTAATTGGAGCGAGGCAAGGGATTTACCGGGAATGTACATGACACACTACACCGACTCCTCGGTGGATATGCGAACGATGGGCATCGATGTCCTCGACCTCGCAACGCGTGCTTGGGATGGCCACCCTACCCACACAGGATGATACTGCTTGGTATAACCAGGGACATTGGAGTGGAGGACAATATTTGTTTCCATCCGGTCATTATCCCCAGCAGGAGGACATCCAGACATCGCCTCCGGGTACCAGATATGGGCCATCCCAGGCTGCCGGGAGGAGGGACACACATCCTCCCGACACATACACCCCGGAAAATATTGGAAAATCACCGAAATGGGGAAAAATATAGAGATAGAGTTGTAGAAATATCTCTTTCGACGAATTATTTGGAAAATATTGGAGGCCAAGCTGGAAAACCGCGGCGGGGAAAAAGTCTAGAGGGAAAAGGGTGAAAAATTATTAGAGATGACAACCTTCTTTTGTCGAGCTTAACACTCTACGCGTTCGCGGAGTAATAATACATGTTTTAAAAAATATCGAGATCGACGCGTCACGAGTAATAATACATGTTTTAAAAATATCGAGATCGAGATGGGAAATCGAGTTGGGAAAAAGTCTAGAGATAGAGCTGCACAAATATTTCTCATGCACGAAAACTTTTTTTTCGGAAAACAGAGAAAGGACATGTTTTAAAAAATATTAGAGATCATCGTACAGAACACGCGCGCAAGGTCATCATTTTTTTCAGAGGGATTTCTTTTTTACGGCGTTTTATTTTTAAATCGTCGAAATAATGAGTGAAACGGGGAAAAAAGTAGAGAGATAGAGCTGTAGAAATATCTCTTTCGACAAATTATTTGGAAAATATTAGAGACCGAGCTAGAAAACCGAGGTGGGAAAAAAGTCTAGAAGTAAAAGGGCGAAAAATTATTAGAGATGACAACCTTCTTTTGTCGAAGCTTAACACTCTACGCTGTTCACTTGAGTAATAATACATGTTTTAAAAAATATTAGAAATCGGCGTGTTCGTGGAGTAATAATACATGCTTTAAAAAATATTAGAGATCGAGATAGGAAATCGAGGTGGGAAAAAAGTCTAGAGATAGAGATGCACACATATTTATAGTGACCAAAACATTTTTCCTCGAGAAAAACGGAGAAAGGACCTAGACGTAAAGAGCAAGGACCTGAATGTTATATTTTTGGACCTGTCCGCTATCCTTAAAAATTAGAAAAGGGTTTGTTCGCGATATGAATTTAACGGGAGGTTCTTTCTGTAAAATGGCGCATGAGGGACCCGAACGCGAATTTAGAGGAAAAAATCTTCCTCTCACAAAAAATCACGAAGGACCTATTCGTAATTTACAAAAGGACCAAATCGCGAAGAAATTTTTTGAGCCGAGTCGAGCCGCCGGCTCGGCTCAAATCAATGTGGTGCCGGGAACTTTGCAAGGTTTAATAGGGGTATAATGCATCCCGTCAGGACTCAGGAGTAGGGATGGCAATGAGGTCTTAATCCCCGTTTTCCGCGGAGAATTCTCCTATTGGAGGACGAGGACGAGGGAATCTCTCCTTACGAGAGGCTTATCGGAGAAAATGTTGCCCCCGTCGGGGGGATCGTAGGAATGGGGACGTTCTATTGTTCCCTGTCCCCGATCCTCGTCTCCGTCCCCACGTTATCACTAATAGGTGGGAGTAAATGATCATTCTTAAAAGAAAAAAAAGAATATATGTGAGGTCAATATTAATAAACATGTTAAATATAAATTACTTTAGTGATTCACTCATATTTCAATCAAACATGCACCATTACTCTAGCGATTCATTCATGTAGCATGTGATCTTTTATATAGCATTTTCAGGGATTAGTCCCCATCGGAACTCATAAACCCGCTTGGGATTGGGGACCAGTGGAATTAAGCCTGCACGGGACGGAAATTTTTTATCGAAGATCGGGGATGGGAAGGCGCTCCCGCTGGGATTTTCCTCGTTGCCATCCCTACTCAGGAGGAACTAATCTAAGAAATGCTATTGATCTGATCCTATGTTTCTTGACATTCGTTGAGTAAAAACACATAATGGCATTATTAACATCCTCAGCAGATCATTTCTTGCCCGATTGTTTCATCTGTAATCTGCGATGTGTAATTCTACTAGTTGCGTGGGCGCGGTGCATCTTGATGCCCGTACGCCAATGAAAAAACGCTTCGGCTCACAAAAACCATTTAATATTTTTAGGGTTTTCCGTAAAAGGAAGGATGTAATATCGGATGTAATCTCGGTAATTTCTCGGGTGGGTTTCTTGCAAAAAAAAGGAACTAGATGGAATTTTGAAATTTTGGGGGCCTCAAAGACGTACGCGATGTAGTTATAATTTTGGAAATTTCGAGATGTACTTTTCAAAATTCTCAAAAGGGTCTTCTTGAGAAAAAAGTAGAGGCGTAGTTTTTGAATTTTGGGGGACAATATGAAAGGAAAACAAATTTCTTTTTTTTGGGGCCTTTCAAAAAAAGACTTAGATTTCAGGATTTTCGAAGGGCCAGTGTGTGGAAAAGCAAATTTCGGGGTTTTGGTGCCTCATAGCGAAAAAACAGAGGGGATGTAAATTTTTGGATTTCCGGGGGTTCTTCCACAAAATATCGGGTGCCAAAAAGGACTTACATGTAATGTTAGATATTTCTAAGGGGGTCTTTTTGGGAAAAGTGGAGATGGAAGCAATTTTGGAATTTTTCAAAGGGTTTGTGTGCTAAAAAATGAATTTTAGAATTTTTAGGGGATTTTCTAAAAAAAGGGACCAAGATGTAATTTGAGACAGTGAAAAATGGGTGGGGGTGTATTTTTTAGGATTCTTGGGGTTTTTTGAGAAAAATTGGACTTAAATGTAATTCCAAAAATTTATGAGGGGGTCTCTCGGGAAAAAGTGTAGCTCGATGTAATTTTAGAATTTTTAGAGGGTGTATGTCAAAAAACAAAATTGGGATTTTTAGGAATTTTTGGGGAAAAGGGACTCAAATGTAATTTGGGGAATTTTTGGGGGCCTTCTCGCAAAAAGGTTGTTGCCTCTGAGATGTAATTTCAGGAATTCCCAAGAGGGTCATCATGGAAAAAAAGATGGATACAAACATAATTTCGAATTTTTTAGGAGGCCTACATGAAAGGAAAACAAGTTCCCATTTTATGGGGGGCATTTAAAAAAAAAGACATGGATTTTGGGTTTTTTGAAGGGTGTATGCATGGAAAAATGAAATTCAAGATTTTTGGGCACCTTTCAACTAAAAATGGGTGGGAATATATATTTTTATTCTTGGGGTTTTTTTTGTGTGGGAACGAGAGCTAAAACGGATCTAGATGTAATTTCAAAAATTTTCATGATCTTCTTAGGAAAAAGTGGAGCTAGACATAATCGTGGAATTTTTCGAAGGGCTGGTGTGAAAAAACAAATTTCAAAATTTGTAAGGGGCTTTTCTGCCAAAAAGGGACCCATATGTAATTAACGACAGCAAAAACAAACTTAGATGTAATTTCTAAAATTTTCAAGGGGTTTGTTCGGGAAGGAGTGGACCTGGATGTAGTTTTCAGAAATTGAACTGGATTTCGGCATTTTCCGATGGCTTATGCGGGGTAAAACGAATTTTAGTTTTTTTTGGGCCTTTCCGAGGGAATAAAGGATGCTATTTCAAAAATTTTCGATGGTGTTTGTTCGAAAAAAGGGCCTAGATGTAATTTAAGAATTTTCTGAGGGCCTATGCAAAGAACAGATGAATTTCAGGCGTTTTTGGGCCTTTACGCAAAAAAAGCACCTGGATGTAATTTTGGAAATTTTTGGGGGCCTTTCTGCAAAAAAGCCTACCATGTGGACGCGACGCATCGCATGGGGAAAATTAACTGGGTGATGCTCGTGCTCTGGTGGGGGTCTCGAGCGCGCGCTTGCGGCGTCGCGACAAGTGCCGCTCCCATCGCGTCACATGGGCTATCGTGACCAAGAGGGGGGATATTTAAGCTGTATCAAAGCACGACAAAACCGGACGATGTGACCGCTTGTGGAGTGAACGCGTCGGCGGAAATTAGTTGGTTTTATTGATCCTTAAGCAGTATATTCTTTCTATAACGTCTATTAGGTTTGATTAGTATATAGTTTTGCTACTATGTCATGCATTTGTATGTTTTTGACTCAACATATATTCCTCTATACATATGTGCGTTATCTGTATTCTTTATCTGTTTTTGATCTAAATTCGTCACATATCCATCCCGTATTTGTATCCCGAATAATCTAAATTCGTATCCATATCCGGCTCGCCCGTATTCGGTTCCGAATCTAAGGAAAAAATATAAGTTAAAATACGAGAAGAGCAATATCCATTCATATCTAACCCGTTTTTACCCTTAGTTTCCGGCTTTACAGTGCTTCCCGTGCTAGTTCCATTCGAAAAATGATGCAAATGATTATGAAAAGATTCAAAAAATTTGTAGTTTGATAGGCATAATGCCATCTAGCATCATGCAAAAATTCGACTTTTAGAAGACGATGTACACAGGGAGAAACCCTTAACCCCCCGTGGGCCTACTTGTCAGGGTGGAAATTGGAAAGGGGTGGCCCACCCTCTCTCTCAGGAAAAAGAAAGAGTTCGCCGCGAGAGCCCAATAGGCCCAACTCCCCAGAAACCCTAACCCCTCTTGGGCCCCACTCGTCAGCCAGTGCGAGCCCCCTCCATAAATACCCCGCCCCTCACCAGGGTGAACCCTAGGTTAAAGCGACGCCGCCGCCGCAAGCCGTCCGCCTTGCTCTCCTCCTTCCTCAGAGGGCTTGGTCCTCCTCACCTCGCACCTCTTACCTCACACACAGATCCGCCAACTCTAGCTAGCTAGGTTAGGGTTTTCTGCTGCTGCTGTTGTTGTTGTTGCTGCTGCTGCTAGCATCGATGGCGATCAAGAGGACCAAGGCCGAGAAGAAGCTGGCGTACGACAAGAAGCTGTGCCAGCTGCTGGACGAGTACACCAAGGTGCTCATCGCCGTGGCGGACAATGTCGGCTCCAACCAGCTCCAGGAGATCCGCAAGGGCCTGCGCGGCGACTCCATCGTGCTCATGGGGAAGAACACCCTCATACGCCGCTGCATCAAGGTGCACGCCGAGAAGACAGGCAACAAGGACTTCCTGGAGCTCATGCCCCTCCTCGTCGTAAGCCGCCGGATCCTATTGTATTTCTTTTCTTTTGCATTCTTCCGATTTACGTGATCTGTGCGCTGATATAGGCGTTTTTGGTGGCGGTGTTGATTGCAGGGGAATGTTGGCCTCATCTTCACCAAGGGTGACCTCAAGGAGGTCCGCGAGGAGGTCGCCAAGTACAAGGTGAATTGCCGTACTACATGTGTTCTTGATGCGAGTGCTTGTTACTCCCTCTGTTCATTTTTATAAGGCGCCCACGCATTTTTGAGATTCTAAGTTTGTAAAGTTTGATCAACAATTAGTTCAATAATATATAAATTTGTATTTGAAAGCACTTTCCTATGGTTATGATTTTCTAGCTATGAACAAAGTATTATAAAAGAAATTAACGGTCAAAATTTAAATTTGAAGACCACACTAAGTCAAACTGCGCCTTATAAAAATAAACGGAATTTAAACCTTTATATGTATGCAGTGCTAATTTTGTGGTGTTACTATGTTGTTCTGGAGCATTCTAGTGTCCTTGTTAACAATATGATTCTTTGGGTAGAACAAGACTGTTTTGGTTGGTTGAAGTAGATGTTCTGTTAGCTGTAAAAAATGTTGCTGTGCAAGGTTTTTTTAATCTTGTGTAACTTGTTTGTCCTATGCTATTTCTACCGCAAATGCTGCATGTGTTATAGGAGAATGTCATGCTGTAGATATAAACACACTTTGGCGTCAACTAGTTTTGGGGTTTGATTTTAACATTGTGTCAAGACAGCGTTTGTGTTTATGAATTGCAGCATTTTGCTAGAACCGTGCAGCCGTTTTTTCTGTGAACAACTTATGCTATTGTGTTCTGCTAGTGTTTAGGACATTTGTGGTTTATTTAGATTATTATATATGTGATGTTCAATAACCCCGATCTTGTGTTTGTGATACAATAGGTTGGAGCTCCTGCTCGTGTTGGGCTGGTTGCTCCTATTGATGTGGTGGTCCCCCCTGGAAACACCGGGCTAGATCCCTCCCAGACTTCTTTCTTCCAGGTGAGCATTTGACGAAAACACACCCCTGTGCACTCACAGTTAAGCACATTTCTGACTCCTGCTGTCTTGTTTCAGGTGCTTAACATCCCCACCAAGATTAACAAGGGTACTGTGGAGATCATCACCCCAGTGGAGCTCATCAAGAAGGGTGAAAAGGTGGGCTCGTCTGAGTCTGCCCTGCTTGCCAAGCTGGGTATCCGCCCCTTTTCGTATGGTCTTGTGATCATCAATGTCTACGATAGTGGGTCGGTGTTCAGCCCTGAGGTTCTTGACCTCACTGAGGATGACCTGATAGATAAGTTTGCATCTGGTGTTTCTATGGTTGCCTCGCTGTCCCTGGCAATCTCGTACCCAACTATTGCTGCTGCGCCGCACATGTTCATCAATGGGTACAAGAATGTACTTGCTGTTGCTGTGGAGACTGATTACTCCTACCCACATGCGGACAAGATAAAGGAGTATCTCAAGGTAATTTTATCTTTTATTTCATGTTCACTTTATTTGGAGTCTTAGCTTAAATGCGCGAGAATGTTTGTAACGGTGTTATGCTTACTGGTTTCCAATTGTTAGTTTAGTTGATGGTAGAAACGGAAATTTTGTTACTGAACTGTGGCATGTAATCTATGCTTGGCACATCTTGTTATTTGTTCTGAACTAGATGGTAATTGAGCATTACAAGAATTAGTGGCAGGTTATCAATCTAAACCAATGCTTAAATCTGTGAACCTGTTGTTTCTATTCCATATTTTGAACAGCGATATTCTTTCTTGTTTGCAAGAGTTGGTATTCATAGTGGAATTCAACTTTTGTTATGGACTGTGTCATGTTATCTGTGATTGGCACATGGACCTATTTATTCTGAATGTAATCTATTGAATGTAATTAGTGATAGTTGATATTTAAGTGTTTGTGGTTGTCTGTTTTTGGTAGCGGGCACTCTTATCATACTTGAGATAATCCTTTGATGCTTTATCATTATGTTTAAACGACTGTTAACTCTTCTCGTTGACTATGCAAAATAAACTAGTGATGCTTGGATGGTGCTGAAAACCTACTTCTAATTTGGGGGATGGTCATACCAGTTTCTTACATATTCTTATTGGCGTTGGTTTGCAGGACCCCAGCAAGTTTGCGGCTGCTGCCCCGGCTGCGGCTGCTGCTGCTGACTCTGGTGCTGCTGCTGCGGCTGCTCCCAAGGAGGAAGAGAAGGACGAACCTGCGGAGGAATCCGACGAGGACATGGGCTTCGGTCTGTTCGACTAAGCTGCTGCCTGTGTCGCGGTCAAGTTGCAAGTTTTGCCTTAGCGTTGAACATCAAAATTTGTCATTTCCTTAAATTTAGCATATCAAGCCTTTTGCTGGACGAGATCTATGTTGGGTGTAGTGTGTAATCGACAATGGTATCATTACGTTATGCACATCAATATTGGACTGACTAGTTGTGGTTAATCGTTCTTTACTGTGGGAAATTCTTGGTCGTGGCAGTAGAAGCTTTTCATTGCGTGATGACGATGCTATGAACACATTAGCTCTTCGTTAAGAACAATGCACGTAGTTCTACACTTAAGTGCAGAGATAGTGCACTGGTTCCAGACATGTATTATAACAT
This sequence comes from Guadua angustifolia, assembly GCA_036346375.1. Classification (NCBI taxonomy): domain Eukaryota; kingdom Viridiplantae; phylum Streptophyta; class Magnoliopsida; order Poales; family Poaceae; genus Guadua; species Guadua angustifolia. The sequence continues at coordinate 89,978 of JAYEVE010000676.1, read as the reverse complement.
GAGAATTATTTAGTGGTTTTAGGAAGAATATTATAAAAGTAGTATTGTATATGCGCTATTCGGTTATTTCGGTTTTTGAAAGCGACAAACCGAATCGAACACCGAAAACCGAATTATATAAAAACAAAAACCGAACCAAAAACCGAATAAACCGAAATAATTGGTTAATTCGGTTCGGTAATTCGGTTTCGGTTTAAAAATGCCCACCCCTAGGAGTAAGGCAAATTTTCTTGTATTTTTTTTGCTGTGGCAGCCTGTTTTCTGCTGCTTTTAGTCACAAATACATGTCATTTTAAAATAGATACAATCAAACTTTTAAAACTTTGGTTATGAATATCTTTTAAAATACTTATATTGCATACATAAAAGCCACAGGTAGATTTATCTAGAAAAACACTTTTATAATATTATAATTTTTATTGAGTTTTATAAATATAATATAATATAATATAGTGGTTAAAGAGGTGTTCTGGGAATTTATCGATATCCAAATCGATATGTACTTGTGACCGGGAAGGAGTACAAAGTTCTTGTGAAATATTCGAGTTTAAAACATGCTAATTTTCTTGTAGTTTAGCGGGGATAGACTGCCATGAAGTTCCTGTGAAAATCCTCCAAATAGGCTCAGAAGTCAGACCGTTTTGTGAAGCCGAAGATCGATGCCAGCAGTGCTTGGCTGAACTGGGAGTATCTTAGCATGGTCGTCTCCTGGGATTGGATAGGTGGCAATCTCGAAATCCTGTATCACACACCGGCAGATAAAGCCAGCAGATAAGGCTAGTTACAGTAAGAGTTTTATTATCATTTAATGAGGTGATACATTAGTAAAAATAATAATATGCTAAAGAAATTATGAGAAATAGGAGACGAGTTTCATCTGATTGAAACTGGTCGTACACCATTTCTAACACATTGGAAACCGAATGAAACTATACTGAGAGCAAATCGTTTCATCCCACGCATTCCCACGCACTGAAATCGAATGAAACTGTACCAAATAGAATATTTGATCATAACATCATGCAATAATTAAATGCTATGGCTAGCCTATGAAACTGCGAAATGAAACTGTGCATTAAGATGTCTTGTTTCATTTATTAACTCAAACTCTTTTAGATGATATAGCACTTCTAAAAACCGTGAAATAAAACTTGCCACTGGAAATAGCCTAAGGGCAGTCCCAACCCTCCACCTCAGCTGTTGTCCATAGAATTAATTACGCTGCCAACTAAGTAAAAATCTGATATGGCATAGAAATTAAGGAAGGGAGAGAAGGAAAAACAAAGGAATCGTGTCTCATGCAAAAAAATGGGTCGGCGCGAGTACCAAGACGCAAGAAATGAGCAAAATCGGGGTTGGACGTTTTCGCGCGCTGATCAAGTTGTGTTTGTGGTGCATGCATTGGTTTATTGCTCTCTCTCTCCTCTAGACACTGCTCATGGAAACAATGGGTTGAAAAACTATGTGTTGATTTATTACTCTCTCTCTGCTCTAGATACTGTTTATGAAAATCCTGAGTTAGGATTGTCCTAAGTGCCAGCTCATACAAAATCTCCGCACGATATTCAAGCAAACTTCACAGGAAGCGATGGGCGCATCCAGTCGCAAATTGAAGAGGGGCATGATTCCATCCTTTATACAGGAAGGAATTGGCGAGAGATCAGCCTCTCCACCTGTCCCTCAAGCCAATTTGCAAAAAAACCTCTTCATTTCTTTGAATTACAGATAGGTCCTTACGAATTACGAATAGGTCCTTCGTGATTTTTTGTGAGAGGAAGATATTTTTTTCTTTCCGTTTGGGTCCATGGCGCGGTATTTTACGGAAAAGCCTCCCGTTAAGTTCAAATCGCGAACAAGCCATTTTCTAATTTTTCAGATAGCTAACAGGTCCAAAAAATAACAAACAGTCCTCTTCTTACGTTCGTGTCCTTTCTCCGTTTTTCCGGAAAAATGTTTTCGCCACAAAAACCCGAAAAATGTTTTGTCACCCAAAAACTCGAAAAAAATGTTTTCGTCACAAAAAAACACAGATTCGTCAAGGTTTATAGCAACTTATGGATTTGCCAACGTGTCATAACCGGGTTTTTTCTAAAAAAATAGATTTGTCCAAGATTTATAGCGACCTATAGATTCGCCTGGTCCTAACGACCCATTTTTTTAACAAACACAAAAACTAAAAACGAAAAAATCGATTCGTCGAAGGTTTATAGTGGTTCATGGATTCGCCCACGGGTTCGAGCAGCCTTTTAAAAAAGGAAATACATAAAAAACCCCGCACTTTTCTTTTAAAAAAACAAAAAAAACACAGATTCAACCGCAGTTTTCTAAATAAAACACGCATCGACAAAAAAAACACGGATTCGTCGAAGGTTTATAACAACTTGTGTATTTACCAATGGGTCATAACCGTGGGTTTTTTTTAAAAAAAAGTAGATTCGTCTAAAAATTTATAGCGACCCGTAGATTCGCCGGCGGATCCTAACGACCCATTTTTTTAACAAACAAAAAAAAACACGGATTCAACTGCAATTTTCTAAATAAAGCGCGCATTGACAAAAAAACACGGATTCGTCGAAGGTTTATAACAACTTATGGGTAACCTGTAGATTAAACGCGGATTCATCGAAGGTTTGTAATATCCCATGAATTTGCCAGCGAGTCGTACCGGCCTATTTTATTTAAAAAATGCGGAGATCGAAAATTCGATAAATTTTATCAGACGACGGGTTGTAACCGTGGTTTTCTAAAAAAAAACGTAGATTCCTTGAAGGTTTATAGCTAACGACCTATTTTTTTAAACAAATATGAAAACCGAAAATACGATCCCCATGGATTTGCCGACGGGTCCTATCGACTCTACAGAATAGAGCAGCGTAGCGCGCTATTATTGCTAGTTGATTTTGACCATCGTGCTTTTGGTGTTCTGTAATTTCGTATCCTTTTTCTGATAATCTTCCAACCATCGTACCGGTTATTACAATTATCAGCAAACTTTTTTTTATTGGACTACGCAACTGTTTAGCCTTTTCTGGTTTTTTATTACTATTTATACTAAATATTACATGCTAATTTAGATAGCAATCCAAATTTCTAATCTTAAAAGGTTTAAACAAAACTTACAGAGTTTGAATATTCTAAAACTGGAACTAAATCTTCTCTCTTAACTAATGCATGTCAAGATTATCTCTAACATTTTTCTCTAATCTTGACACACCGACTCTTACTCATTGAGACAATCGGTCTTAACTACGATTTACCCAACTTTTACTCGACCCAGGATGGAGAATACATCTCTTCAATATCGCGGACTCATCTTCGATGAACTTGACTTTAGACGGCGAACACATCTTCTCAATGTCTCAGAGTCAACTTCGACGGACTCGACTGAGGACGGCGAACACACTTCTTCAACGTCCTAAACTCAAGTTCCTTACTTGAAACTGCATCAAAGTGGTGCTGGTTCATCGTCACTTTGAACTTCAGCAAGGAGTGCTTTTTTCACCTCCTTCTACTTGTGGCACTCCGAAACGACATGCCTATAATCAGTACAATTATAGCACCTTTTGCGTTGTCAAATCTCCGATTCTTGCGGCCTCATCGACCATCGCCTTTTGAGCTACTGAAGGAGCCCTCATCGTCGCGCTTCGACAATCAGGTCTCCCACTCAGTGCGCATCAAGAGTAGTTATTCTTCTCCACCACCGTCGGATACCTTAATTTGTTCCTCGTGTGCCTTCAAGCAACTGATCACCTCCTCAATTGTCAACACCTTGAGGTCGGCGAACTATTTAATGGTGGAGACGATTTGTAGGATCCTGCTAGGGACTGCACGAAGGAATTTTCTTACCACATAGCTCTCCTCCATTTTGTCGTCAAGCCCTTTGATTTTGTTGATGATTGTCGTTAACCGGATGATGAAATCGTCGATCGACTCCGTCTCCGTCATGTGCAGCCCTTTGAACTCAGCTTTGAGGTTCTGTACCTTTGCCTCTTTGACACAAGCACAAAGATGCATCGTCTTCAATGCCTCCCACGCATCTTTGGCTGTCTCCTCTTCGACTAGTAGAAAGAGCATTTCCTCCGGGATGCCTTCGTAGATGGCCGCCAAAGCCATCTGATCCTTGCACTCATCGACGTTGCTATCCACGATCGCGTCCCACAGTTCTTGAGCCCTCAGGTACACTTTCATCTTGATTGCTCATACTGCATAATTGCTCTTCGTGAGCATCGGATAATACAGCGAGAAAGCGGAACTCTCCTTCGCTATCACACTCGACGTTGCCTTATCAACGGTGACACTACTTTTCGGAGACTGCAGCATCATCTAGAGTATCGGATTAAGAAGCTGACTCTGATTAAGAATTCAGGCTCTGATACCAATTGTTGTAACTATTAGAAAACTTTTTTGTTGGCCTATGCAACTGCCCAGGCTTTTCTGATTTTTTATTGCTATTTATACTAAAGATTACATGCTAACTTGGATAACAATCCAAACTCCTAATCTCAACATATTCAAACAAAACTTGCAAAGTTTGAACCTTCTAAAATTAAAATTAAATATTTTCTCTTAACTAATACATATCAAGATTATCTCTAACACCGATCACTCACTATAAACACAAGTAAGGAAGCACAGCAGCACTAAGCATTCTCTCTATTTTTTTCTCCTACGTATGCCACTGGACGCATGTCAGACTCTATGCATATTTTTCTTGGTTGCTTAATCCCTTCCGCTAACCAATTCCCATATGCAGCATTGAGTACATAGAGCTGTTCCTGGCCATCACAGACATCGGAGCAATCATCGCCCCCCTCAGCTACCACTGGGTAAGGAAAAGTTCCCTCTACCTCGCATCCAAAAATCAAGAAAAACTTGGAAATCATCTAAATGCAACCACAATTTAAATCAATTTCCTTAGGCTGTTCTAGTATGCGCATCTGATTTAGAAGAACAACACCACTTTCAGTTTTCAGCAGCTTCTTCCTCTACGTGTGATTATCAAGGGTGTAAAATTTCGCCTTCCTTGTGGGCTCTGGAGCTTTGAGGAGGCGACACAGGCGCTGGAGCTTGTGCAACCATCGGTGTTCGTCTTCGATGAATCAGCACAGATGATAGTAACAACAGATCTTCATCAGTTGGAAATATCTTGACAAGAGGCTTGGATATGCTGCGAAGATCATAACAGTGATGGATTCCTCATCGAATACGATCCGATATCCCAAACTAACTACGACTCAACCCAAGACTACCTCGACTATATAAAGATGAGGGTAGGCCTCACCAGTAGACAAGCAATTTTCAGACTACAAACCATCCCGAACTAGACAAGCGAGAAGACCTTTTCGAGCAGAGCATCCAGAGTCGACGAACTGCGCTTCGTTCATCCTTAGCCATAGCTTAGCCACCCCCAAGTTCCTTATAACTAGAGCTAGGTAACCTACTTTGTACTTTGTTCACTATCTTCATACATCATCCATACAGGAGTAAGGTATTACTTCGCTAGGAGGCCCGAACTTGTCTAAATTGTGTGCCTCTTATTTTGTGTCTGGCCCTACTATATCAAAGGTATCCGAAGTATAAGTGTATTGTCGATTTCTAACCTTCGACAAGGGTTGCATCAAAAGTGGAGGGGAAAATGTTTACACAGAAAAGGTGCTTATTCTCGCACTAGTGCAAATGTGATGTGTTGTTTAATCTATAATGATAAAAAATGATTTAACACCTCAAATTGTTCAGGTAGAAGCAGTATTATCTCAACACCCAGGAGTAGCTAAAGTTGTAGTGATCGGAATACCTGATAGTCGCCTTGGGGAGAAAGTTGTTGCTTGTGTTAGCATCAGGGATGACTGGAAGTGGATTGATGCAAGAGCTGAGCACCAAGGAGAAAGCAAACAAGTGTCAGCTCAGATCCTCCAAAACCATCGCAGGCTGAAAAATTTGAACAGGTCATCTATCTTACATATCATTTCAAAGTCAAATGCTTGATTGTTTCTGATTGATAAAGATAGAATTCAGTTTAGCCTAGTATAGTTTATCTGATGCTTTCACCGGCATTCTGTTTGTCTGTTCAGATTTCCTGCGTGTATTGTTTTCTGTTTTTCCGCAACTGTAGCCGTCCGGCATGGCTGAACGCTATACATATATATGACATCTAATACATAGAAGAGGCTGATCGATTGAGGCTTTTGCTCAATTCAGTATTCTCCCTTGTTTTCTTTCATGGTATAGTGCCTTCAATCATCCAACGATGTCATCCAATTCTTCCTCTTCTTCCAGCAATTCCACCATGATCCCTAACACCATTGGATCGGGTGCTTCAGCCAATGCAGGAATTCTTCCTCTTCCAACACTCGGTCATCTGATCAACATCAAGTTGAATCAGGAAAACTATTTGCTCTGGAAGGCACAAATTCTTCCATATTTTCGTAGCCAACAGCTGATTGGCTATGTTGATGGCACAATTGATGCCCCGGCAAGGACGATTACTCAAGGATCAGGAGATGGTGCTGTCGTGATCTCAAATCCTGAGTATGTTCAATGGCTACAGAAGGATCAGTTGATTCTCAGTGTTCTTCTGTCTTCCCTTGCTCCAGATGTTCTCACACAAGTTGTTCTTCTCTCCACCGCTAGAGAAGTATGGGAGGCACTTGATCACATGTTCTCGTCTGGTGGTTCCAGGGCGAGAATTATGCAGATCAGGCGCGAACTTGCCATTGTACAAAAGAAGGACATGAGTGGAAAGGATTACTTCAACAAGGTCAAAAATCTCACCGACACGCTGGCTACTCTTGGTCAACCTCTAACAGATGATGAGGTTACCACATATCTGTTTATGGGACTTTTGACAGTGGATATGATTCTCTAGTTACTTCTCTCAGCACGAAGACTGAACCTCTCACAATGAATGAGGTTTATTCGCATCTTATGAGTTTTGAACTGCGCCATGAACAAGGTAATGCAAATTTTCATATCTCAGCAAATTCTGCATCTCGTGGAGGAAGTTTTCGAGGCGGCAGTCGTGGCCATGGTCGCGGTGGTCCTGGACGTCAAGATGGCGGTCATGGTGGCACCGGCGGTCGCTATCATTATGGCAGACGTAGCAACTGTGGTGGTTTAAACCGCGGTGGCCCTCATCAGAGTTCAGAAACACGACCAATATGTCAAATTTGTGGCAAAACAGGACACAGTGCTCTGCGCTGCTATAACAGGTTCAATCATTCATTTCAAATGGAAGAGAATCCTGTTGCCGCTACTGCTTCTACGCAATCTTATTTGGTGTATTCAAACTGGTATTCTGACACCGGAGCAATTGATCACATTACAAGTGATCTAGATCGCCTCACCATGAGGGAGCAGTATAATGGTCGCGAGCAGGTCCAGGCGGCTAATGGCTCAGGTATGCACATCAGTCACGTTGGTCATTCGAGTTTTCATACCCCTCACCGCAACCTTAAACTGAAAAACATTCTCCATATTCCTGAAGCGTCTAAACATCTCTTGTCAATTCACAAGTTCTCCAAAGATAACGATGTTTTCTTTGAATTTCATCCAAATTTTTTCCTTGTCAAGGATCACACAATGAAGACAATACTTCTTCGAGGGGAATGTGAGAGGGGTATGTATCCCATTTCACCAGAGTCCCTGGGTCATCTTCATTCCGCTCTCTCCAGTATCAGCACCAAACCATCCACTGAGAAGTGGCATTGCCGCCTGGGACACCCATCTTCAGCTATTACTCAGCTTGTCATCCACAAATTTCACCTTTCTAGTCATAAGAACTCAAATAAAGCAGCTATGTGTGATGCCTGCTAACAAGGCAAAAGTCATTAGCTTCCTTATTCTTTGTCTGATCATGTGTCTTCCTCTCCACTTGAACTGGTTCATTCCAATGTTTGGGGGCCAGCTCAAGTCTCTGTAGGAGGTTTTAAATACTATGTCAGTTTTGTGGATGATTTTAGTAGGTTCACTTGGATCTACTTGCTGAAAAATAAATCTGATGTTTTTGATGTCTTTTGTCAATTCCAATCCCATGTCGAACGTCTTTTGAATGCAAAAATACTTGCAATGCAGACGGATTGGGGAGGTGAATATCGTCGTCTCAATACCTTCTTTAACCGAATTGTTATTGCTCATCATGTAGCTTGCCCATATGCTCATCCTACATAGAGGTGGATTATCACTTTGTCAGAGAAAAAGTAGCACTCAAGTTGTTGGACATTCGGTTTATTTCATCTTGAGATCAAGTGGCCGATATATTCACTAAAGCACTACCGATCAAGCAATTTTCGGAATTAAGTTCCAATCTCAACCTAATCGGCTGTGATTGAGGGGGCGTGATAAAGATAGAATTCAGTTTAGCCTAGTATAGTTTATCTGATGCTTTTGTTGGATTATTTGGGCCAAGCCCATTTAATTGAGACAATAAATCCTAGAAAATCTCAAAGGCCCACCTCATAAGGAGGCATGTGCACTAACAATAATACCACATTACTAGCCTAAAGTGGTGAACACTAGTTTATATAGTAGAGTGTGATCCACCATGGTAGAACCATGACGAATACTCATACCAGGGGGTACCCCACAGCAAGATGAGATTATCCCTGAATATTGGCTGGAACACCGAATGGGCCGTCTTCGGCCCCGCTCTGGCCGAAGGTCTCGTTGGGCCACGAAGGATCCTCGGCCCCGACCAAGCCCGCCAGGGGGGGTCCGACCTGGCCTTAGGTCGAGCGCCCCCACAGGCCCCGACCTGGCCTTAGGTCCGACCACAGGTCGGGCGCTCCCACAGGTCGGACGTGCCCGCAGGCCCCAACCTGGCCTCAGGTCGGGCGCCCCGCAGGCTCCGACTTGACCTTAGGTCGAGGCCCCGACGAGCTCCGACTCAGCGACCTCCGCCACGTCACCGGTCGACCTCGAGCTGGTCACCTGCCCCGTGGACACGACGGCCATGCTGGGGCAGGTGGCTCCTTCCCAAGGTGGCCCGGGGGGCCGCCGAAGTCAAGCGCCCGTCCCTTCACCCCGTCGTGTGCAGTGGAGAGACGCGCTCCCTCCCGAGGCAACGTCAGAGCGCAGCGTGACGGCGTCAGCATCTGACAAGCGCACAGAGGGCAGGTGCGCACCTTCCCGACGGAACGCCGCTCGCTGTGTCTACCAACCCAGACGTGAGGCGGACAGGAACCTGTCAGTCATCAAGACCGAAGACCGGGACTCTCGGGCGTAGCATACCCCTACTTTTCCTTTCCAAACTCCCGTGTAACCTGCTCCCTTCGCCTATATAAAGGGAGGCAGGACCCTCAGGGAGGGGGATCGATCGATCAATCGAGCACATAGGCATAAGCTTACAAAACTTAGCATACATGGCTCGAACGCTCATACAGCTCTCGAGCTCTTCCACTCGGACGAAGGCCAAGGCCGAACCTTAGCCCTCGCTTGTAACGCTGTGCAGCCTGTTGCACCCCGATCAATACAAACCACCACCACGAATCGGACGTAGGGATATTCGCCCGAACCAGTATACATCTTGGACTCCCTTAGTCTAACCATTCAAGGAGAGGGAACGCGCGGCCCCTATACTTATAAATTTACTTGCCGGTTGTACGAAACACCGACAAACCATGTGGGAGAAAGGGAGGAAGAACACACGCGCGCTTGCCTCGCCTTGCTGGGCCGGGTCGGGTCGGGGCGGGGCGGGGCGGAGGGCGCGGGCGTGAGGCACCTGCGTGAATGGTCCGTCGAAATCCGGTCCAGGGCCTTGCACAGACGCAGCCTCCTTTTACAGTTTATTCTTTTGCTACTCGGGATCGTCGTGGTTGCAGTATGAGATAAGGACTCCGTAACAGACTCTGATCGTGGCACTTCTTCGAGTCGTGTTCGGTTACGGTCAGTTGTGAGGATTCTCCTATATATTGCTGCACCTCTGTCGAACAAACAGCAGAAGTTTTTCCCACGCCTAGGGTTTTGCTAGTTCCTTTCGCTGCGCCGCCATCAAGTCTATTCCGTCCCGTACGTCAGCGTGCACCAGCGAACGGGAGAGCGGTCTCAAAACCATCCGCCTCGAGTTCTTGCACCGGAGAGGACGAATAAGGTTTTTGGAAGCGCCGGCGCGATCGCTATCTGATCCGCTTCTCCGTTCGTGATCTGAATCATCTTCCACGTCGTCGCAACGGGGTCCTTGGCTTTACTCCACATCTCCAGTTCTGTTCAACCAGATCGGTACGTTTCAATGTCTCCGCTATTTTCAATCTTGTTGCTACTGTTTTGTAGTATATTAGATAAACATATGTGTAGATTGATTACATACATGTCTGCAATAAACTTGTGTTTAATGCGTAGACTTTACAATCAGTTTGTGTTCATGAATTATCTTCTGTTCGATTTATACCTGAAAGTGCTAATTTATTCAGCAGCTTTCACCGGCATTCTGTTTGTCTGTTCAGATTTCCTGCGTGTATATGTTTTCTGTTTTGCCGCAACTGTAGCCGTCCGGCACGGCTGAACGTTGTACATATATATGACATCTAATACACAGAAGAGGCTGATCGATTGAGGCTTTTGCGCAATTCAGTATTCTCCCTTGTTTTCTTTCACTGATCAGGTCTTCAACAGTGGAAATAAAATAAGAATTCATGCTGTAACTCAAACTGATGCATTCATTGCCATGAAGAATTACCCACTACCCTTCTTTCATACATACAACTAGATTTAATGTTCCCTGAAGTTTTTTTAGGGAAATATCAAATATGGTCTGAAGAAACATGGAATCGTTCCTTTTTTAAAAAAAAAAATAAGACACTTCAGAAGAAGAAACATGGGATCACTAGTAAGCTTATTTATCTTCATTGATCAAAACTACCACAAGTATGGTCAGTACGTGCTAGACTATCAGTAGATGGTGTTTGGTTCAGTTGCTGTGAAGTCATGGAATTCTCACATTTGCGTCTGCCTGAAATTGTCAGCATAGAGCCATACAAACCTTGCCCAAAAAAAAAGAGAGTATTATGAGGCTGTGTGACTACCCATAATATAATCATGCTAATACTTCTCCCTTATGGAAGTAACGAACAATCTGTTCTTATGTTCTTTAAAACAGATTCAAGGTACTAAGATTATATTATCAGTGGAGGATACCATTTCCAGTGACCACCACAGGAAAAATTAGAAGAGACTAGAGAGGAGCTAAAGACGGAAATCTTAACATGCATGCAACTACCGAGCAATTTGTAGTTTGAGGCCATCACTGGTAGCCGAGGTGGTAACAACAGCACTCTTTTCTTCATCTTCCAGTGGTGGTTCCACTATAACAGAATTGTCCGCATTCGATTGCAGCGCAGCTGCAACTCGGTCGCCATCCAATTCCAACTCCTCTATGTTCATTAGACTCAATTTGGTTCAATTTGCTGTAAGTTCAATGATGGCTATGAACTATGAAGTCTTGAATTTCTTGGGCATCTCGATCATGTATTTTGTTACCAAGCAGATCATCTCTACTTATTTTTTTTTAGTTTTGTCCAGTTGATGAGAACACCGTAGCCAGTAGTAGCTTTTGTGCTCCCTGGTTAGTATGAGCTTTACTGTAACTTGTAAGGAGCTAGCCTGAACATACATGTTTTGATCAATTTTGGCTCAATCTGCTAGGTTTCTTGGATTGCTCAATTTGATGCATTGTGTGTATTTGTATGTGTGGTGGTACCAAATTACACGTTCATTGTTTTCAGGTGCTGCTTTGTTCCTGTGAACTCGTAGTGGTGAGTTTAAGGTGCAAGTGAAGATGTGAATGTGGGTTGCTTCCTGAAGATTTGACAACTGAAATGCTTTTCGAGAATACCTGACAACTGAAATGTGGGTGGTTCCAAGTAGCTCATATTGATGCTTTTGCAATCTGGTGTCATGATAGAGAGCACCTCCCTTCTGAATGTTTCATCGTAAACTTGACGAAATGGCTCATTTTGCAGTCTGATTTCAGGTGAGGCGGAACATAGATGATTCATCGTAGACGGTAGGCAAACAAAAAAGGTCAAACCTGGAACAAATGGTTAATGACAAATCCATAGCATCTGAAATATAAATAAAACTGCAGTACGACAGTATAAATGCCTGCAACATTCCAAGGGTCATCCACAACCTGTCAGCAATCCATAGATTACATTGAACATCAATAACTTAGATGCTCTCCAAAGTTAGCAACATGGAGTGCTCCTACTACTTGGACATCTTACAAATTGGAGCGCTAGCTAGGCGTAACACTAACAGAAGCCCTTCTCAACATATCGGAGGCACGTTTGAGCTGTTTTTCTGTTTTCAAAAAAACAATAATGGTAGTGGAGTGCTTGAAACCAAGTTTTCAGATGGTTTTTTAAGATGCATGGCATCCATGTATGAATTTAACCGTCTGTGGTTATAATATGACGTAGCTTTTGTGTTCCAAGGAATAATTTGGATTTTCAATTCTTTAGTATTTGCAATCTACAATAGACAGTCTTTGAAACTTGGAGTGCCAAAGGTAACCTCTCTGCTGCTGTGAGTTGGCAGTCGTAAAAAAACAACCACAAAGTAACCTCTGCATTGAAACGTCTCTAAATTGTAAACTTGCAATGAAGTCTGCCAGTCTACTCACAGTTTCTACCCTCCCTGTCAGATGAAAGAGATCATGACTCAATGATCAGAATTCAGGAAACATAACGCAAGTTCGTGCAAGCTCATCCTGTCAGCATAATCACATATAGCAACAAATGCTGAAAATCCGGTTGCATCAATTCAGCATTTTGATAAACTAAACAAGTTCAAAGACACACTTGAAAAAACTATCCATGATACATGTTTTTCACTCGGAACATGAATATCACACATACAGGTCACCAAGAGTTAGAATCCAAGGTCTAGTGAGCTATTCTTTGAACACGCTACCTACTTACATCAGAAATGTATACCCCCCACCCCACTCTTACAATGCACAGAAAATGTTCTTTTGCATCCACATATGGTTTATTCTTCACGCTGATGAATGTGCCTTTGGGACAATCTTATCTTATTTATCCCTTGGCTGACGAACTTTGTAATGTACAATGGACATTCTTCAATGCTGAGAATCAGCTTCCATTTTCCAAGTTCAACCCTTTGCGATGATGGTTCCAAGCTAGTAAGGCTGCGCCAATTGCTGGTTCCACCTGCAAATACATGATTATACCTTTTTAGCTTTGTCACATGTAACTTCTGAACAGTGGAAAATTTATCCATGCTTTTCAAATCGAATGATCACTGCTTTCTTGGTTAGAGAAATATATGCACATTTAAATCAAACCATGTTAAACTTTTTTGATAGCATATCAAATCATTCAAACTCTTGGAATGTTCGAATCTCCAGAAAATGGCATGGCTAGAAAATGAACTTTCACAACAGGATATAGTAATACTGGTTAATATACTAACCTCAGGTCGAAAAGGATGGACTCCTGGGAAGACTTTGGAAATGCATTTTAAGACCTCACCACTGATGTTCCATTTCTTGTTGCCTTCGAGAACACCCCCAACCAAAACAAGTGGAAATCGGCCCTTTCCATCTGCAGGGTAAAGAAGCCCAATAGCTCATTCAGTAATACACAACAACATAATATTACAGAGCCCTAACAACATGCATTTGGTGCCAAGTCTGGTGCATCCTGGTAACAGGCTGGGCCTGGCATAAACCTGCATTCAAAATGCTACATGCCTACATCAACTTGTGTCATGCACCATGAATGGAAATGGCAATAAAGTATCCAAGCAGAATATCTGGGACAAAAGCCAGAATTCCCTGGTTGAGATGAAAGCCAGAATTCCCTGGTAGGATCCAACAGGCTCGTTAAAACTCCCAAGGAATACAGCATTGGATCTTCCATTGAACCCCTACAGGTGCACTTCAAGCCTGCTGCTCAGGGGATTTGGCATCACCAATATCTCTGCCCTCGACTCTCTTCTCGAGATGTGCGTGTCTCTAACTCCGTTGCATGACGGCTCAGTTCCGCAGGGTCATAAGACGCCCATAAGTTTACAATTATGTTCTTACTTATATGGTCTTTATGCCAATCCACTACAGCTTCTATAGCTGCTGCAGGGTGAGGCAGCAGTAGCAATTTTTTGTTGCCTTTGACGGCAGCACTACAGCTTCTGCAGGCTGAGACTTAGCAATTGAATGCTTCTAATCTACAGGTTCAACACTTACGTGTTTCTTTTGTTATGTGTCCATATTTTCAACAGTATGTTTCTTTTGTTATGTGTCCATATTTTCAACAGTATGTTTAATGTTTTAAAAGCTTAAAAATACTTATAATGAATCTTAGGTTTTGTACAATGGTATCAAATTTATCCAACATAATAATATTATTTGCACAACAACAATAATGACTTTTTATTTCAACCTTGATAATTGATGTTAGTGCAGGTTAGACAAAACTATTGGATTTATGTATATTTTTATGTGCAATCCATTTTAGAGTCTTGCATATCTCAAGAAGCTAGCAGATGGTACAGGTAACGGTGACGCCGAGATCGGTGGTTTCGAACGATTTTTCACAGAACCATTACCTTCACCACACAATGTAAGCCGCCGAACAACAGCTACGACACTATCAGCTAACTCTTGCACTGAATCATGCAATATTTTGTTTGCTACTTCATCGCCATCTTCAGCAGAAGATACCACCACAGGAACAAGTGCTGCAATACGGGCCCAAGATGGATCTGCATATGTCCACCTGTGCCACACATCAGGATAATAGTTAGATAACAAAGTACAAGATTACAAATCTCAGTGGTTCTATCAGCTAATGCATTGAACAATCTTCATGATGTTTTTTGGAAACAAAATATTACTTTGGTCTGCATACTGTTGGATGCAAGGAACTTGTTGCACCAACATGATGAATTTTGGAATGTAGAGAAAACGAAATGAAAGCGTGAAAAGCATACTAATTAAAAATTGTAATGCCTAATGGAAAAACCCTATGTACTCCCTATGCAAGCCTGGTAATATTTGTCTTTACATTTATGAAACATATCACAACATGCAATGGTTATCACAGAAACTCATAAGTATTTCACACAAATGACCTGTAATAACATATTAACATGAGTGTATTGAAGCCATCTTTTGAGAACATTAAGCTATCATTCTAGTATGCAAGAAGTACCAAAAAAAATAACCTGTAGGATATATATGTTTGAGAATACTTACCCAATCAATTCATCTGGTGAAGAAAGCTCAAGCTTCTTAAGGATCTCTCTAGTAAGATTAGTTTGTGGTCCACGACCATCGTATGCTTTTATTACTGCTGTCAGGGCCTGTGCAGCAATGCCATATCCACTGCATTAATGTACACATGTAGTCACCTATATTTTCCTTTGTCACAGGTAGAAGATATTGGAATCATAATAACAGGTTTGACAGTCACAGATCAAATCTTCTAAGATGTTAATTAGTGCAGGATTTTAAGATGTTCAAAGTGCGAAAAATAGGCAATCACTTGTCAGAAGAGACAGCATGCTTTCCGTGCATATGACAGGCTAACAGTTTTAACTGGTAGTAAGGACCCAATCCAACATGTCATACTTAATTAATGGCCATGGATTCCCATACCAGATGAAATTTCATAATAATACCTAGCATATCATCTGATTCCCATGTTATATAAATGAGATATAAACTTTTGCACAAACAGTGCAGAGTGCAGGGTAAATGAAATAATTTTTGTAGTTATATCTATTCTAACATTCGAAATCGTAAACAAGGATCGATGTCCAACTTCAAACAGTGTATTTATCTTTAAAATTATTTTGTCTATGATGTAACTCACCTACCCAAGTCGCCCAAAATGGGCCCGGCACCGGCTGCTCTCGCTACTTTTCCATCTTCAGTGACCCCATAAGCAATGCTTCCAGTGCCCGCAATCAATACACAGCCATGAAGCTTTCCCATTGTACCACTGGCCAGAGCTGCCACTGCATCATTTTCCACATAAAACTTGGCATGGCCAGGGAAAAGATCTCTGGATCTGGAGAACAAAAGAGCTCACTTAACTGTGAGAGAACAAATGGTGATTCATAATGTCATCCGCAAAACAGCACAACTCTGACAAATCTATGGGATCAGAAATGCACATAAGGGTTAGGTAAACCATTTGAGCATGCATTAATTGTTTAGAAATATCAGAATCCCTCTAAAATCTGAAGACATAAACTGAAATAAAGTAGTTGCCATGGACCAAATCAACGTAGCAATTTTCTTTGCTGGCGAATGCATTTTAAGAGACATATCGAGAGAATTATACCGGATCCAATCCAGCATCCTCTGCTGATCTGAAGGATGGTTAACTCCAGATACAGCTAAACAAACTGCACGGACAGCTGAACGATCTGTGTTGGCCATTATCAGTGCCTGTGTCATGACCTGCTCTAGAGTTTCCAATGCATCATTCTCTGAGAAATAAAGGACAAAATGATCAGCATGTCTTGAACAAATACTTTGATGTACGCTCTGATGCACATATTGTACCATAATCAAAAAGCCAAATATTAACATGCATCACACGGAAAGCATTCACAATATCCAATAGTAAACTGTTATACTGCGTGGCAACTGGCAAGTGTATAAGATTTGTGTATAGACTATGGTTAAACATGGGTGCTGGGTGCTCATTCTTTTAGAAGCAAAGAAGAACTTAAAAAATGGTGGTATCAACAATGCTATGATTTACAAATCCACATACGCATACAAAATGTATGTGTTCACCATCAATAAAAATTTTCCATACTACTCCCTAAGTACTATGCTTAGCAAAGGTAACGGCACCTTATCTTCAGTAACTTCACCAAATGATTAAAAAAGAAGGAACCTGTATAAGTGAGAATAAACAGAACGAATAACAAAATGACATAACTTTCATAAATCGACGAACAGAAGTTCGCAATAGAAAATTGAACATCCACAAGCACAATTATGAAAACAATTAATCTACTTCCCTGGAATTCTCGCCTAATTGCCAGGGTCCAATATTTCCAACTGGTCTTAAGACCAAGGGACACACTATCAATCACCAATTCACAGCAATTACCCAACACTAGTGACATGCAACGACACCGCAATTCGCCAATATTTAATTTAACACGGAGACTAATCATCAGTTTCCAAGATCCAATTTTTAACTCAAGGCGCAGATCAGGAACCCCCGAATTAGGCGACCTAGGACGATTACTACCTCCGACGGAGTTGCGGTTGGAGCAGCCGGCGACGGCGCGGGAGAGCACGGGGACGGCGCCGGGCGACTCCGGCGTCAGCATTGCAGCCGGCAGGCAGACGCAGACGGTGTTGGTGGTGCCGCCGTCCACGCCCAGGATCACGCCGCTCTCCCCGGCGGCGGTGGCCACCGCCGGCGAGTCGCCGTTCTCGTAGCCGCCCACGCCCATCTCCCTCTCTCCAACCCTGTCTCTTCCTCTCTTCTCGGGTTGTGTGCCAGAGACGGAGAAGGGGGAAGTCAAAAAAACTCAAAAAGAGATCTTTTATTAGTTAAGAAAACGACTTTTACTGGCGTGCGTCATGTGTGTTTGGGAATTGATATCCTTGGTTTTCCTAACGAATTAGTACTAGAGCAACTATTCCATGATTAGCATGTCTGTGTCTAAGCATTAAAGTAGAAAAGGATGGATATTTTTAATTAGACGATGATATTTTTGGACTAACCGGATATATGCCACTCCAAAACGTGAAATGGATTTTTTTAACAGAAAAACTCTACGTGTATCATAGGTAGCTAACTCAACAGTATACCAGGCTACGTGCTGCACAGGGGCTGGCGTATCAGTTCGCCATGTCGGTTTCGAGCAGCCAGCATGCGAGGCGGTCGGCGATGGGGCAGCTTGCTGGTGCGCATCATCGTGGTAGAGGGGAGTGACCACGTCGGCGAAGCGCTTAGCGCCCTCATCCGCCTGTCTTCAAGACCATCAGTACCGCCACCGCTTTCCCCACACCCAAATTCTCTCCGCCATGTCCACGGTAGCCGTCAACAATGACCGAGAACCATTACCGATGGGCGTCACTCCTCAATTGATTCCTTGCGGCTCGCGTGAAAAATTTTGTTCTTATTCTCGTTGTAATCAATTCATTTTTGGAATTTTTGGTGCATGCTACTCTACTTTTTAGCGGGAGATTTTCGTTTCTACTAGGTATAACAGAGCTTGCCTGATTCTTGATACGCTGTGAATTGCTACATTTCGACCTTTCATCGAGGTCATTGATGGATTCTTGAAGCTGATGCATCCATGAAACAAGTCAGGTCTTCGATGGACGCATGCATGCAGCCATGGATTCACTTGCAACATAGGATTCATTTTCGTGTCCGTTCCTGTTCATGCATGGGAGTTTCATGCGTTTTTATGGAATCTCATGAAACTTTCGAGAGAAACCTATCTACGAAATCTACATGTAGGCGAAGTTTCGTCAGTGCAGCTAAGTTTTACCAATGTAGGCGTAGTTTCACGAAGTTTCAATTATAAGTTTCACAACTTTGCACACTTATGTTTCATGATTTTTCACAAATTAGTTCTACCAAGTTTCATAGTGTTCGCATTAAAGTTTCACGACATTTAACAGACATGTTTCATGTTTTATATGAAACATATCTGCCAAATTATGTTTGACGAAACCGAAACGTTATGAAACTTATAAATACACTATGAAACCTAGTTGCCAGCTCGTGTCGGAGGATGATAGCGGAGCAGCTTAGCTTCACAGTGAATGAGGCAGTGCGGCGAGAGATTGTGGAGGCACGGTTCGCGGCAGCCGGAGGAGGTGATCGACACAGCTTAGCTAGAGGAGGTAAACGATGGGACGGAGGCGGACAACTTAGCCGGAGGAGACGGCTGGCCAAGAGGAAGAAGGGAGGAGTAATGGCAAAGTGTAAAGTGACAAAATCTAAAGGGTAGTTTTTGGAGCGGTATTTTTCAAAATGCCATCTTTTAGAGTGGCATACATCCAATTTTGTCTATTTTTGAGTTCCTAAGTTTATGGAGACAAAGCTCCACTACACACTAGTTCTTTAAGAGAAGACCGAAGTCAAAAACATCCACCAAATACATAAAAATGCTAGCTTAATTTAAACTGACCCACCCTCGGCTTAAAGAACCGAATAGATTCCTCACACTTCAACAAAATTCAAACTTATAACCAATTCGGAAGGACGGAGTATACTGTATATGGATACTGATAAAACCATTCGACCAACGTGTAGAGATTCTTTCTTGCTTGCAAACAGCGTGGACAGAAGTTACTGCGATAGGATCATTGGCGTATCCAGAAACTTAGAAAGGAGGAGGCTAAAATTGAAACCTCCAAACTAAT
This sequence comes from Guadua angustifolia, assembly GCA_036346375.1. Lineage (NCBI taxonomy): Eukaryota > Viridiplantae > Streptophyta > Magnoliopsida > Poales > Poaceae > Guadua > Guadua angustifolia. The sequence goes on along the minus strand of JAYEVE010000676.1, from coordinate 70,612 downwards.
ATATATATATATATGAACATAGAACATGACAGAATGATACATATAATATAAAAATACCAACACTTATCTAACAGTCGTATATAATATAAATACGTAACATTACAAAGAAAAAAAACGTACCGATCATTACTTCTTAAGAGTTGATAGTTGATATTTACAGGTTTTTATGTTTTGAAAACGTTACAAAATATCTTCCATGTCTATCTTGAAAAATATATCTCGCTCGATATAGTATACCATGAGATCATTTAACTAGTCATCACTTATCTTATTACGCAAATCTGTCTTGATAATTTTCATTGCCGAGAAAGCCCTTTCAACTGTAGCTGTACCCACAGGTAAAACTAATACTAATTCAATAAGCCTATAGACTAATGGATAAATAACATGCTTTTTTGTTTCAACCATCATCACTGCGAGACTAGCAAGATCATCACAACTTGAAAATTCTTCTCTTTTCAAGTCATCAATGAATAAGTCAAGTTGTGCTTCCAAAACCACACGATCATATGATGAGAAATCATCTGAATAAATCTCTGAAAGCTGAAGAAGCCTACCATATTCAAAATTTGCAAATGAATCTCTTGGGTCTAGACAAGCAATGCATCTCAAAAGCTCTACCGAAGATTCACTAAACCGATTATTTAACTCGGTAGTTTTCCTAAATTTGTAGACGAGTTTTTCCTAAATTTGTCTAACTTAGAGGGGAGGGGGGGGGGGACGGGGACGGGTGGGGCTCTAGCCCACCTACGCCCCCCTGTGAATACGCCCCTGGATAGGATCAATACCATGAGAAACCAGTATCAATGGACAGTTTCCAACAAGAGGTTATCTAAAGTGTCCAAAAGATATCCCTCTCCTACACAAGCTAATTAAGCATGACTTATTAGAGTATATATAATGCATATGCTTTGAGAGGTGTTTAGAGTGAAAAACTGATTTTTCTTGCCACATAGGATAGATAAGATGTTTATTTTGTAGTATTGATGCTTATATGCATAACTATGCATAACTGAGCCCAAGAAGTGGGCTACTGGGCTCCCTAGCCTCCCTGCTTACGCAAGACGATGCGATGAATTAGCATCGCGGTAGCTGCAAATGCCCTAATTAAGCTTCTCTCCAGTTTAGGTAGCATGAACAATGAACTCCAGCTTTCATGTGTAACAACCTATGCTTTTTTAATCTGGTGAGCTAGTGTACTGCTTGTTCTACGCATGTCTGGTGAATGAAACCTGAGAACGTACAATGTTCTCTGCGTCATCTGCTCCTAAAATCACTGACAGTAACTTCTTTTTATCCCTGTCGCTCTGCTGATGCTCCCTGGTAATTAAACAGGGTGCAGTCTGCGTGTTATTTGGGTGTGCAGAGCTCAGCCAGAGGCTTGAATGCCCTCATGCCACAAATGTTTTTGCACAATCTTCCTGTCACAAACTGTCAGAAATTCAGAGCCCTTCACACCCAAATTCAATCTCCAGGTACAAAATTACAAACAAGCGCCACAAAATCAGTATACATTTCACCCAGAAACTGCATCAAACCAAACAATGAGGAACGCATCGCGTATGTATAATTCTCAGGATCTCGCTTTGAATCGAGCAAGAAGTAGCCACAATCACAGGGGACGCATGAGCTGCACTTACTGCTTCTCCATTCTCTTGTTCAGAAACCATCCCATTCACGTGCGCGAACGGGAAGCCCGTGACGCGACGTCCACGTTGGCGGCTGGGGCCCGCGGTCCTGTCCACGTCCGCACCAACGGCCATTTGAAATGTCAGTGCCTGTCTGTCTATATAAAGGACGGTTGGTTGGTTGGTTGTTCCCTCCACTCGCTTCGTCTCTGTCCGAGAGCTCGCTCGTCCGTACGCTTCTTGGGCCTCGACGCGGCGCGAGCATGGCGATGGCTTCGCGCGCGGGTTCTCGATCGAGGTGACCGCCCCGAGTTTTCTCGCCGTTGGGGTTGATTCGCTCTCTTGATCCGTCTCGACCCAGCGGGGGGGGAGAAGGGCTTGGGAGTTTGGCTGGCGTTTAGGTGTTCGACGGAATTCCGAAATGCCGAGCGGCGGGAGGCGGTTGCCCCCGTGGACGTCGCCGAGGGGCGCGGAGGCCGCCGTCTCGCGGTGGAGCCCCTGCACCCCCACGGGTTTGGCGGCCGGCTCGGGCTACGCCACGCCGCCGGTGAGCGGCGGCGGCTGCTGCTACCGCGTGACGCCCCCGGTGAGCGGTGGGAGCTCCCGCGCGACGCCGCCGGTGAGCGGTGGGTGCTCCCGGCCGCCAAGGGCGCCGGCGTCGGCGGATTCGCCGTACGTGCGGGCGAAGCAGGCGCAGGTAATTGACAGGGAACCAAATATCAGGCGCAATTCCTTCATGTTTAGGGTCGAAGCCTGAGCCTTGAGCTATCTTGTTCGTGTCAGTCTCCATCCCGGTGCCTGACACGAACCTGATAGCACAAGGCTATAACTAATATGGAAGATCAACACTTAGCTAGTGCCATTCCTAATTTTTGGTTCACAAATGGAACTCACGAATGCTACCATGAAATGGTTTAGACATTCTTCAATGAACAAGCATACAGTGATCAATATTTTGGTGCATTCAGTTCCTTAACACTCACTTTAGGGTCTAGCCTTCTAGGTCTGGTGACTCGAGGGAATTGGCATGTGACCTGGTTGTCCTGCTAGGTTTTAAGACAAGAACTGAGTGCGGTGCTAAATGAAAAATCTGTATCTTAGTTACAGGTCTGGTCACTTCTGCTATTCAGGATGGTTGTTTAATTGAATATTTTAGAGGATACCGTAATATCTGATAAACAGATTAAATTTGCTCTCAACGTGTTCACCAAGTGTACCAGTGAAAAGAACCGACTATAGCTTCTTTCACTTGTATGTAAACATAAATGCTACCAACTACTCAATTAGTTCTACAATGGTTCTCTTCAAACAGCATGAGAAGTCACGAGCAGTCAATTTTCTAAGTGCAAATATATATATTTTTTGAAACCAAGGGCAGGAGCTCTTCCACTCATTTCTAACTGCACAAATAAGCAAATCTACAACTTAATTTCTACAAGACAATTCTTCAGTTTCATCTTCAATCAACATAGCACTGTAATGATATATTGTTTGCGGTGAATGCAGCATACTCAATCTGGTGACTGTCTGTGCTAGACTGACCTAATTCAAGAGTAGTGTATGGGGGAGAAGGATGTATTGACCTTGAAGCGTAGTAAATATTTTCTTGAAGGCAAAAGCATAGTATAGTTGTTTCAAAGCATATTCCATTGTATCGGAAATATTTTAACTTGACAAAAACAGAGAAGATGAAGGCAGTTGCCCTGGCACAAATAAAGCTACTCCTAGGATCAATTAACAAAACTAGACTAGTGTGAAGAGGAACAAATGTGTTGGTTCTTCTCCATGACTATGTGTCATGTTACCAGAATCTGTAGTACCAAAAGATAGCACAGACGCCACCTGGTCAAGATTTATGGTGTACCGCTACTTGTATGTTAATTTGTTCGTAGCTTGTAACTGTAGTGAAAGTGGATGCTCATTTTCCCTAAAGTTTTACCTCTTCAACACGCTATATGCTATATATTTTTGTACATGTTAGTAAGCTACCTGAATTTTCACCAAGAAATATCTTTTTTCTCCAGCTCTTGCAGACCTGTGAATAAAAATGCATTTACCATCTTGAACATAGAAACTTTCATAAGCTAAATTTGTCGGGTTTTACCCCTCATCTTGCTTCAATTATTCCAGTTAGTTGAAAAGGATCCAAACAAGGCAATTCCATTGTTCTGGGCGGCTATTAACAGTGGTGACCGAATTGAGAGTGCACTAAAGGATATGGCTACTGTACTGAAACAAGCAAATCGGGCTGAAGAGGCCATTGAAGCAATAAGATCCTTCCGTGACCGTTGTCCCAATGAAGCTCAGGATTCTCTTGATAATATTCTTCTTGACCTGTACAAGGTATCTTAGTCCTGTAAAATTGACATCTATAAGCTCTTTCTACCGTAGTCCAGTTTTGAGGTTTGATTATACAAGTAGAACTTGAGCACATTCAAATACAGCACAGACCCATGTGAGTGAGTCATCAGATAATAACCAGCTATCATATGATGTTTGGGTGAAGACGTAACCAAGAAATTTTTCTGACACCAATAATGTTCATGTTCAACCAGAAATGTGGTAGGACGAAAGAACAGATCGAAATGCTGACAATGAAGCTGAGAATTGTTGATGAGGAGTTAGCTTCTGGCCGGTGGAAAACAAAAATGTCTAAATCTCATGGAAGAGTAGTCTATCTCTCTCTGAGAGATGAAAAAGCAAGGTACTTAAAATCTTTCATACGTTGCCATTTGACCTGTAAACACCATTCTGAGGTTCTTGTTTGTCATGAAGGTTGTTGGGCAACCTTGCATGGGCCTACATGCAGTCTGAAAATTACGACGAAGCAGAAATGCTCTACAGGTATATTTTGACTCACATTTTCATCCACTCAAGACTTGGATTTCCTCGAAGTGGTATGTTTTGGATGGACCTATAAAGGCTAATATAGCTTTATTTAGCCAAGTTTTCTACTCCATTCTCTTAAAAATGCTCATGTCTGTGTTTGGTGTTTATTTGTCTCAAATATACAACAAGGCACCATTGTAGTTTCTCAGCAGTTCTATAGTTTGAAACAAAGATGTGGTATAATTTCATATCATGCAATCTTCTAAGGTGGCCGTTGAAAAGACTATTCTTGGCACTGATAAATGTATTAGGAGTAAACTCTTGTTTTCTGTCATAACCTCATTCTTCATCTCTGAATTAGTTTATTCAGCTAAATCCGTCTGGCACTGACTTCCCGTTTGTCCACTTGACATAGGCAAGCTCTTGCGATAGAGGCTGATTATAACAAAGAGTGTAACTTAGCCATCTGCTTGATAAAAACTGGAAAGGTGGCTGAGGCTAAATACCTTCTCCAAGCTATACCTAACAACTGCAGTGATGAAAGCCACGTGAGGTCTTTAGCCCGGGCTACTGAAATGCTTAGGGAACTCAAGCCACAAACACTCCCTTCTCCCATTACTCAGATGAAGTTTAAGGAATCACGAGTTTTGCTTGGTGCTGATGTGGAGAACCTTGAAGATCTACAGTCACAAATACTCACTACACCTTTGACTCAATTGAAATATGAAGAACCACATATTTCAGTTTCTGCAGACACAGAGAAGCACGAGGATTGCAATTCACAAGCGCTTCCATCTCCCATAACTCAGTTGAAGCGTAAAGAACCACAAATTGTGGTTGCTACCGGTGGAGAGAAGAATGAAGAATGTGTGGCCGAGTACCAAAACCTTTCTGGACTGTTCAATGATGCTGGTACACCTCAATCAATACTTGAGAAACTACGAAAACGGCTGGTTAAAGAGGACACACCAAAGATCAGCATACAGCATCAGGTTCAGGCTCCTAGTTCAACTGAATGCTTGCCAAACTCTAATGGCACCACAGATACTAGTGAGAATCCTATGCAAGAGGGAAATGTTTTTGTTGATGGTGTTAGAAAAACGTGGGCTGACATGGTGGATGAGGATGAACAGCAATTGGGTGATGAGAACTCAAATATTGGTGTGGGCACTACTGACCAAAATGAAAGCAGCAAGCATTCAAGTGAGCAGAAGTATAGAACACCACCATACTCTCAAGGAAGCAGCACCTCCAAAGACAAATTGTGGATGGTAACCTACAAAGTTCTTCGGCAGGTTCATGGAGCGCAGTGACTCCAAAATCTGGACAGATGAGAATGTGAACTGGAAGTTTGCCAGGACTGCTCCAACATGGAAGCAGCAGAAGGTGCAAGATTACAGCAATCGCGTTTGCGAAAGGCTCAACACAATTCATCTCAATGAGAAAGCTCAAGGCACCGAGCAAACACTATGGAGAAGCAGCGCAGCTCAGCGTTCGCTTTTTCCCGACTGGAAACCAAAGTGTGAAAGATATGGCCATGGTTATGTGCCATTTGGTGATAATGAACACTCTCAGGGTTCCAGTCACACTGAGGCCACAAATCGTTGGCCTAAGAATGCGGCGAGCACGAGACCATGGAGGCCACAAAACCGCCTGCGGGTCTTCCAGGAAATCACAAATGAGATCAACCAAAATGTTGTGTAACTAGTTCTGTATTCCTCACCATCACTGTTGATGGAAGTTCTTTCCAGTAAGAGGTTGTTTGCACTACATGTGGGATTAGTGAAATAGTCCCTCATACATAGTTCCTGGTCTTTTCTTCTTGGTTCTGTTTTTGAGAAGAGGCATTAGCATTGAAGTTTAAACAGCTCAAAGAGGATTACAACAACCATCTAGACCGAACTCTCCGAACAGTGTCAATAGTCCATATTACTAGCAAATCTATGAATCACACTGCCTGCAGATCCAATTAGATCTTCTTAGCTGTATATTTTCCTGTCACTGGCTGCACCACTGTAATCCATCTGTAAACGGGAGTAATGATCTAGTTATGAATCTGTTACAGTGTCCACTGTTTCGTGACCGAAAGAAAGAATCTTTTCTGCACTTATTTTACATAGCACATTGTGGCTTACCACATATCCTAGCAGCTTTGGCACTACTGTTTAGAAGTTACTGCATGTTTGTTTGCTGTAAGATTTCTTCTGTTACTGGACATGTTCTGCATGATGGGCTGCAAGATCTGGAGTGTGCTCTCCTCTGTGCATTGCAGAAACAAAGCCAAGCAATGCAAGACATGCATGCAGCTGCAAATGCAAATGCAGACGCATGCAGCCACTGGGCAACCATCTGCAAACTGCATAGTGCTAACCCCTGTGGCATTTTCTACCTTATCTACACACTGCAGTCAGGTGGATTCCCCACTACTGAGGGTGCTAACATGGTGGTGTCCTCGTGACAGCAATGGCAGCATTGAGCTCTTCACCTCATGAGCTCTCCCTGGCGCATGCAGGGCGAGGTGACGCCGCCAGCTAAGCCGGCCGTGACGCGTAGCGCCTTGTCGGCAGCTCGGCGCCCCTCGGTTGGCGCCACAAAGCTGCCGGCGGCGAGCCTTGCCTGGCGGCACCACGGCTTGGCCTCCGCCGGTAATTTTGGTGCATCGTGCATGCATGCAGTGGCTAAATTAGGAAATTTTCCATCGAGGTGCACACTTCATATACATAACATTATAGTCTTGTATAATAGTTTCATAGCATCATAAATCCAATGCATATGTTCGAAATCTGCTTGCATGGTGTACAGTAGTAATTTTGTCGAAATCTGTTTGCATGGTGTACAGTAGTAATTTTGGTGCGTACATGATTGATTGGCCACATGGCCTACATGGGTACATAGGCTACCATGCTGCTGGATGGCCATCCTTGTATATATGGCCTCCATTGCATATGTATGAAAGCTGGGTGTCTCTGGTTGGTTGACAAGATAAATGCTTGAAGACAAGGGCATTACTTCTCTATTTCTCTTGTGATAATGTATTGGCAGTACTACTGTACACCATGCAAGCAGATATATTGCTAGACTTGCAGGAGCCAGCAGGAGGCATGTGGTTGTCTAACATCTGAGGTACAATACAAACTGTGCACTCATCACACATCGTTAATTGCAATGTACACTAACCGCTACCTGAATCTCCTGCAGATTCTATTTCAGGCGACTACATATATGCGAGCTGTTCATTTGTTCAGCGGGAAGGAAGGAACAAGCATGATTTGGTTAGAGGATTAATTAGTACTACCGAAGAATATTAGACTCCGTCCTGGCCAAACTCTTCAGGAGCTAATTATATTGAGTGAAAATGGATGTGGCTCACAATCAATTGTCAAATTTTAAAATTTTTTGAATCAATTTTTTTTAGAACTCGCAAAAACTTTGGGGGTGTCCTTTTGCATTAAGAGGAGACAAGGTCATGTACAACCATGCTCAAATTAATTAAACACCATCGAAACAGTGAGGCTGAGCTGAACACACCACAACACGGAAGAAAATCAAATGGTTAAAAACAGTCAGCACAGACGAATTTGAAACCATCTGTGAAAAAGGAGTCAGTGATAATTAGTGATTATCATAGACGGTACGAACTGTTATTCATAAAAAACCATTTGTGATAGTTACACATTACGGACGATTAATACATAAGAAACCGTATACGATAATGATAAATGACAGATGGTTCCAATTACGAACTGTCTGTGATAAGGATAAATAATAGACGACCTGTGATATGTATTTTTATACATAATTTCAGTTTTATGGCAAGCCTCACGAATCACACTAGCCATGCCCTTTGTATAGATACACAACACACATTAAACAAACATAAGATACACAGTTTATAGTTGAGATAAATATACACAACATACATTCAAAAAGACATAAGACACATACACAATTCATACTTGAGATATATCCACATAATACATTCAAACAGAATAAATGACTTAAAATTCACAATTCAAATACATCTACATGCACTTTACACAATTCATAGTTAAATAATACACACATTCCTTGGTTTGACAACCATCAAATTTCTACTGCTAGTATTATACTCTTACCATTACTCTTAACTAAAGCAATGAAGTTCTAGGCTGAGGGTAGTACTTGAGAGGTGGTGGAGGACAACGATGGTGCTGTGCCAAGGGTGATAGAGCGGTGCAGAGAGGATAGGGATGGTGATGGTGCAGCGATGAGGGCGATGGCAATGCAGAGAGGATGTCGACGGTGCAGAGAGGAAACTCTAGAGTTGGATGGAGAGACACTAAGTGTGAGCATCTAAATTGACTAGGCAGGAAGTTAATTAAATAGATATAGTCATCTGATTGTCATTATAGATGGTTAGAAGATATCAACCGTCTATGATATTTGGTCATCACAGATGTTTATGATTAAGGAACGGTCTGTGATAGTTTATATCACATGTGATTATTTTTTGACATTTTTTCTATTTTACGACTAGCCTTAGGAATCATGCTAGCCATACCCTCTATACGGATATAACACAAGACAACAATATTTCACAGCTGAAAAATATGTACAACAACACAACACAATTAACAATAGACAGTTAACAAAACACATGTGAAAATTAATAATTGATTTCAGTTAACAACATATAGTACTACACATTTCATAGTTAACAAAAGTACTAACTGCCACGAGAAAATTGGTTATTTGCCACTTTAAAGATTGTCCCTTTGGATTATGATGCCACTTGAGCCAATGACATATGGGACCATCTGAGTCAATGAAATGTGGGTCTAGTGGCAAATTTGCGAAGCCACATGTTTGAAGTGGTAAATACCCAAATCCGTCGACTGCCACCCACCAAGAAGTATTCATATATCCCATCTTTGAAACATAGCAACAGATGGTTGTGATTTGATAGCACTAGAGTAGGCAGGGTCTTTAGACTCTTCAAAAGATTTGAGTTGATGGACATGTTTAAATGACATATCTTCACAATGCAAACTTCTCATGACAATCATCCAGATCATTCACAAGAGAAAGATCCTTTAAGGAGACAAAAATCTAGCCATCATAATGCACGGAGAGGTTGAATGGCCATCATGGTTCTTTGCTTGCATAACACGTAAGGCCAAGAACACTCTATTAAAGTCCCCACCATCCACATTTAGTAAAAACACTTTATCCACATGACCATATTGGATACATATCCAGCATTTTAGTGGTGCAATTCGACATCATAACTACAAATTCATAGATGACAACTGTACCATCTGCTAGATATATTTCAAAATTAGTCAAGACTAACAAGGTTTGATCCATGCTTACATAAATGAACTTAAAAAGCTATATAATTGGATGTATTATATAGATTATTAAAAAGATAACCAAATTACAATGAAATAAAAAATAATAGAGTTTATAATATGTATAGATATTATTACTAAATGTATAAGGATCTTATGACCAAATAAGCAAAGCTTCCACTAAAATACATCAGGTATAAAAAGAACTATGAATCCCGCTAGTACAGAAGGGCAAGGCATATCAACGGATCGTAAAAACTACTAATGATCAAAATATATACCAAGTGGAGAAGAATAGTGAACGAACTAGAGAAACGAAATGATGAAGAAACGACGAAGAAGCTTGCATCACCTACGACCTCTTTCAGAATCCTCCCAAATGGCATTGGATGCAACATTTGAGAAGATGTAGTGACCCCCATTTTCACATAGAATGTGAAAATAGAAATCTCATGTGCACACAGTACTAGTCCCTGGATCAGTAGCTAGTACGCACATTTATACAATTGATATCACATCCATACTCTTTATTGCAAATGATAAAGGTAATTTACATAATAAGATCTTACAATTCAAAGTAATGCAATGAAAGAATCAAAGTCTTGTAGTATGCCCATACAATCCTCGTGCAACCGACAAGGTATAATCCTAGAAAGTCTCGTTAACATTCCCGAATTCTGCGTCGAATGATTTCATCGAGCTATTCGATTCTTCACCCTAAAAATAACATGTAAGCAAGAGTGAGTACTTTCGTACTCAAAGAAGACTTTAGCGAATCCTATTATATATGCAGGCCATTCAAAGGAAAGGCTTTCATGGTTAATTTGCGTAAAGCTAGTTTGCAAAAGAATTTCTTGAATGGTAGAACATAAACGAATTTAAATAAAAGCGCTTTAATATGTAAGTATGAAACAATAAATTTCACGAACCTCGCTTCTTTCGATCATCTTCATGAATCAATCATTGATATATATCAATTCAAAAATAATTCATCTCCATGAATAAATCATTGACTTCACAAGTCAATCAAAATAATCTTTCCAACGAGGATATCCAATCCAAATCATGGTGCTAGACAAAGACATATCAATAACCACATTTTGTAAAATAAAATGCTAACTATGTGATGACTTTACCAAGTGCCCATGACCGCGGGCGCGGCTAATCGATTAGTTTTTACTCTGCAGAGTTGTACAGCTTTACCCACAAGACATGACTTAACTCTTTGTGCAACATGTATTAGCACACTTCCTTTGGTGTGCCGCAGAGAGTCATGACATAACCGTTCGATTACTTAACCCTAACTTTGCACCAGCACGGGACGAAAACCCATACCCTGGAAGAAGAACTCAGTGCATAGAAATGATGGAACTTCCCCAGAAATACGGCGTACACCGTTGTATCAGCAAACGTGACTCCCAACACCTCGGTGTGGGCTCCCCTCCGAGCAATCCATTAAGGAACAACAGACTACTCCGCCTACCAATGTGCAAAGCTAGTTTTAAATAATTTAATTGGTTAAGACTGTCCCATACCAGCACTTGTGGTTGTACGTATTTCTTGGCCTGAAAACAACCCATAGTTCGGTCCTTAATCCGACACAGGCAATAATCTCCCCCTAATCTACGTGCAAATCCATGCACACCTGGCTATTGCCAATAATTGCCTGCACCAATATTATTATTTTGTTTTCATTTTTAACCAAAATAACCAAAATCACCATCATGTCTCAACATGTCTAAGAATCATTATCATGCCTCAAAGATATCCAAATATCATTTGATCAATGTTCCAAATCATATCCAAGTATCATTTGATCAATGTCTCCCTTGATGTATACTAAGTCTAAAGCATGGCTAAGCAAAATTATTAAACATCATGTATACCTGAATGACATTATATATTGTCTAACCATGATTCTAAGGTATCAAGGTTCACAAATTCATTCATATCAAGGAGGTTTCAGAATTCAACAGTATAACTACCATTACCCACAATATAGCGAGTTTAATAAATATACGCATGCAATCAAAACATTTAATGAAAACATTTATAAAACTGGGATCAACATGGTCAAAGGAATGGTGCTTGCCTTGCTTACTGACGAAGTCGAGATCATGTAGTCGATTTGGCGGTGTAATCACGCTGGTTCTACACGTCGCGAACGAAGAACATAACAAATAACAAGATTTCAATAGGGACAAAAGAAATCGATGGAAATCCAAATATAAATAAATCATAGAAAGGGCATGACTGTGGTTTGGATTAATAGATATGATCATTTCAAGTTTAAGGTGAATTCGTACCTTTAATTAGGATTCAGATTCAAAGCAGCATTTAATTAACATTCTAGTTATAAAGAGCTAATCTATTGATTTAGGCTACTAACATTATTTATATGATATTTGAGAAGGTTCTGGTGATACAAACTTTATAATTATTGATTTCTCATTTATACTCAAAGTTCATTCATTCGTATTGTGGCTTAAAGAAATATGAATACTTAGGGTTTTAAGCTATCAAGATTAATATGCAATTCATGTCGAATCAAGATTCTTTCTTTGGATTATGGTAGTATGAACTTTATAGTGTGTTTCGAACTAGTTTTACTTGACTTTAGCATTTAGACGAGTGATTTTATTAATTGATGAAATAGTATAAATGATCACAGTGTTAACGTTAAATCGCCAAGTTACATTTTAAGTTTGCGGCTACATTCAACATGAATTCTTATCCATTCTTACGGCATTAGCAGGAATAACTCTAGGAGTGTTTTAGAACAAGTTTCATAATATTTTGCATTCATTCGATACATTATTCATATGAATGATCATTAAGGCCTATCATGAACTTATTTCAAATATACACAATTATATGTTATTTTTGCATAACTATGGACTTTATGATTTTACTATCATTTATGAGTTGATTCTACCATTATTTGATCTTATGAACTTAAGTTAACAACTACCTTAACTTCTTATGCATTTAAAAGGCAATATATTTCCAAATATATCTCAATTCAGATTCAACCTTATATATTTTTGCATACCTAAGTTCATTACTAATTTTTAGAGCTTACGTAATTGGTTTTACATGATTTACATGTTAATTGCAAAAGATATTCATATTTGAATACATAATATATTGAAAACAATATATTTTAGAAAATGATTCAAACTAAGTTAGAATCTAAATATTTTTATATATTTGGGTTCCTGAGGATTTAATATTTCCATAAAAATTGATTATATTCAAATTTGAACTTGTTTGCATAAACTTTGTATGTAGCATACTTGATTCATTTATTTAAGTTTAACTTGTATAATTCATACAGAGTTTATTCTTTAAATATATTTGAATATTTAGAATCCTTATGTACTTATATGAACATATAAATTTATTTCATAATTTAAAGAATTACAAATGGTATATTTGTAATAGCAAAGATATTAGTGCTTATTTGTATTCTTAAATTCAAATAACATCAACTGAGTTTAATAATTAAATATTTTTGCATAAATGGGTTTCTCATGGGCTCAGAGGCATGTGTAAATTATTTCATAATTTTAGGATTTGTGATGCACATACTTTATTAAATGATCATATTAGGGTTCTTTTGAATTTCAATTACAAATAAATTAAACCAAGTATGAACATTAAATATTTTTGCATATTCTGAATCTTCATGATTTTATATGAATTTAGGAATTTATTTTACTTCATTTAGACTGATGGTTCAAAAGATATGATCAAATGAATATATTCGGTTGAATATATATCGGAAAATAGGAAATATACCGAATATGGAAAGTACGTCTTCACTTGGCAATTACGCTTTCCTTTCGGGCTAGACCGGATGAGATGTCGGCATTTGGGCCGGATGGCAGAGAGATGGCGAGGAGTCGACAATGAGGGCTCGCCGACAGAGAGAGGCGATGCGGACGGTATTTGCCGCCTTTACACATGGCGGTGACCAAAGCAGTGGCGGCTTCAAAGCTCGGCGACGCGAAGCTTTGCGGAGAAGACGAATCGGTGGCACGGTGATGATCAAGCAGATCATGGCGCACACGTGGGTGGTCTTGTTCGACCGAGATGGCCGGAGGTGGTCGCCGTCGGTGAGGCGGCGAGACGCCATGGCGGTTCATGGGCGGCAACTTCAATCGCTTCCTTCACAAATTAGGGCCGGTGAGCATCGGTGAGCTACTAGGGTTCCGTTTTTGCACTTAATTGGAAGGAAGAATATACGGAGGGTTTCACCATGCGCCATGAACACGGAAGGAAGAGCTCGAGGCGGCCGCTCTGGGAAGATGAGCACAAATTAGCAGGGGATGAACTCTATGGATCACTAGGAGGCCTCGGTTCAGATGATTCGGTTTGATTTCGACTATAGCGGTGCGGGTGAGTTTTCCCATTTCGGTTCCTCTGGGACCGGAGAAGAAAGACGGCTTATGCATGAGGAGGATGGTTTGGGGTGAGGCTCGGGCTTGTATGCGGCTCGAGAATGCACCGATCATGCTTAAATAGACGTGTGAGGCGGTGCGGCATGTGATTTGAACGCAATCGGATTGCGATGGTGAGAGCGGCGATATGCAAGAGATTTGGCCGTGGTGGATTTTCAGAGAAAACGCCGCCGTGGCAAGCTTTTGTAGGAGGAAGCATCAAGTGGCTTCGCAATTTTCTGCCTGCACCATGCCTTCATGTGCCGTGGGCAACGTCTTGACGGCTGAGGTCAAGGCGTGGTAGGGATTGGGCAGAACGGTGAGAGCGCACGGCTTCATGGGGATTCAATGCTGGCAGGCACAAACTCGAGGCGATGCGGTGGCAGAGGTGAGTCGGGTGTCGGCCTTGGGGTGAAAGGCAAGCAGCAGTGAAGACAAGGAAGAGAGGTGGAGCTCGATCTTTGCGTGCGAGAGACAGAGGAGAAGAGAGGAGGCAAGGTGAGGGAGAAGGATCGGCAGTGGGCCAAGGGCCACATGGCAGGGAGAGGGAAGGAAAAGGCCGGACCACTACTGTGCTTGGATGGATGACACGTGTAGATCCAACTGGCCACAGAGAAAAAGGCGTTCACAAGATGTCAGTCAACTTGACCTCATGGTTAAAGTCATCAAACCGACTTAAGAATTTACCAGACTTTTTACATGGGCTAGCCAGGTGAATATAAGGTTCCAGATGAATTTTCATATGAAAAATAATTAAAATTCTGACAATGATTAATGCACAGAAATTCTAATTCTGTTTTTGATTTATTAAAGTGTGCAAATGAATTTATTAATTTTGGAAAATTTGTTTTTCTGACTTTTTGAGATAATAATGCTTCTGTAAAATTTTCAGAATTTTATCTTTGATAATTAAATTATAAAAATTCTTACATTGCTATTTACAAATTTATTTAATTTCTGTTTTGAATTTCTAAAAGATCAAAATATAAGTTTTATTTCTGATATTTTTACCAAAGATATATATGGGTCTTGGGTCGGCATAGTAAAATATCAACTTGAGTTAAGATCTGGATACTGCTACAAAAATCTGACAAGGTTCAATTCAGCTTTCTTATTTCAGGATTATCTTATGTTTTATTTTTATTTTAATTATTCAGATTATCTCAAACATCATAATTGTGATTCTGGAGATATCTTGAGTGATATGAAAATTTAAAATTATTTTTGTTGATATCTTACTTTTACTTTCTTGCATTTACCATTTTACCATTTTATTGTATTTGACTTTTCTTTTGAAAGCAAATGCTCAAGAAATTTAATCATGCAAGAAAAATTCAGAAAATGGAAATTCAAATCAAATTCGCAATTCAAACTCATTTTGATATTTTATTTGTTTTGGGAATAATGATTTTAAGTTTTGAATTCCTTCCTTTTGATTAAGATGGAAATGGAAGAAATGAGATAAGAATATTATTTAAAATCAAAATCTTGAATTTAATTACACTTTTAATTAATTTCTATTTTCAAATATTAAATCTTCATTTTTATTTATTTTTAAATTTACGGTACATTACGTAAGAAGATAAAGAGGCAAATCGGGAGAGGAAGAGTATATAAAATTCTTGTGTAGCAACCATCATGATTCCCAATTTGTAACTATTCAAGTTATTACAGTGCGTTTCAATATAAAACCGTATGTAATTAATGGGTTTACTTTCATGGATGTGTTGTTTTCACAACTATCGATCAGTGAAATATCACATATGTCTTCTTTGAAGAAATTGT
The DNA here is from genome assembly GCA_036346375.1 of Guadua angustifolia. Taxonomy (NCBI): domain Eukaryota; kingdom Viridiplantae; phylum Streptophyta; class Magnoliopsida; order Poales; family Poaceae; genus Guadua; species Guadua angustifolia. The sequence goes on along the minus strand of JAYEVE010000676.1, from coordinate 54,598 downwards.
CAGTGATAAGTTGATACATCACAGGGCTATGATAATCCATAATTATCACATATGGTTGCTTAAAACTAACCGTCTATGATAATTTTAGTGTAATTTTTCTTAGACCTTCACGTACAGATTTTCATGCAAATGTTAAAACCGTCCGAGATAGGCATCAGGTATGATCCTTTGTGTGCTAGAGACATAAAATGGGAAAAAAAATTATGAACATATATTGATATTGGATACAGATGTGACCAATATGAAATTTATATGTGGAAGATTGAAAACTATCGATCACGTAGCTCTTCAAACCAGCTAGGCCTGAACTTCTCAGATTTGCAGATTCTCCTATTTACCGGCAATCAAGTTGGGACTTAATTAGTCACTCGGGCAAATTCTAAGAATTGCAGAAGCGTTCTCACCTCAGACGAGGCCGCGTAGCTCTGTTTATATAGGTCAAGAACATCCCTTGACATGGATTACAGGGTTTTGGTTTATCCGAGATTGAGTTTGAGTCGATCTTATACACGGACATGATTTCCTATGGAAGTAAGAGTCAGTCTCGGATAAACCTGGAACCGAATACGTTTACAACTCATTTTACATTCCCCCTCAATCACAACCTATCTAAGTTGAGATTGCGTCTAAAACTTTCAAGTTGTCGAGCTGTAATGGGTTTAGTAAATCCATCTGCCACTTGATCATTTGTAGATATCAATTGAACCTGAAGAACTCCTTGAGACACTCTCTCTCGAACAAAATGGAAGTCCACTTCAATATGTTTGGTACGAGCATGGAATACTGGATTGGCTGATAGATATGTTGCTCCTATATTGTCGCACCATAATCTTGCCGCTTTTGGCGTTCTTACTCCTAACTCATTCAATAATGTCTGTACCCACATAATCTCTGCTGTAGCATTTGCCATAGATTTATACTCTGCTTCTGTGCTGGATCTCGATACTGTTGCTTGTTTACGAGCACTCCAGGAAATAAGATTGGACCCAAAGAATACTGCAAAACCACCTGTTGACCTTCTGTCATCAATACAACCTACCCAATCCGCATCTGAGAATGCACTTACTAGAGTGGATGCTGACCTCAGATCTCTTCCTCCAGTAAGAGTGAATTTAAGATATCTCAGAATCACGCTTAATGCGGTCCAAAGGCACGGGCTTGGTTTATGCGGTATTGATGACTTTATTCACAAAGAAATGATATATCTGGCCTAGTTAATGTAAGGTACTGTAAAGCTCCTACTATACTCCTGTATTGAGAAGAGTCAGTGGGTCCCAAGCACTCTCCTTCATAGGCTGAGAGTTTTTCCGTAGCTGACATAGGAGTATTGGCTGGTTTGCAATGATCCATACCCACTCGTTTTAATAAATCAGTGGCATACTTTTGTTGAGTTAGAAGAATACCATTATGCATTTTCTTCACCTCTATACCGAGAAAGTAGTGCAGATCTCCAAGGTCTTTGAGTGCAAACTCGCACTTGAGGTTCTTCAATAATGCAGTGGTAGCTGATTGTGAAGAACTGGCAACAATAATGTCATCAACATAAATCAACAGGAATATAGTCACTTCTCCTTTATTGAAGTAAAAAAGAGAGATATCAGCTCTTGATGGTTTGAAACCGAGGCTCTGTAATTTTTCACTGAGACGAGAATACCAAGCTCATGGTGTCTGTTTCAAACCGTATAATGCTTTGTCTAGCTTGCAAATGTAGTTGGGATACTTCTTGTTTTCATACCCAGGAGGTTGCCTCATGAACACTTCTTCTTCAAGAACACCATGAAGAAACGCGTTCTGAACATCCAGTTGTCGAAGACTCCAACCATTAGAAATTGCAATTGATAAGACAAGTCTGATAGTTGCTGCTTTAACAACTGGGCTAAAAGTATCTTCATAGTCAATGCCATACCGCTGCTTGAATCCTTTTGCAACTAACCGAGCTTTATATCTATCAACTTTGCCATCAGCTTTTCTCTTAATTTTATAAACCCATTTGCAGTCAATTATATTCTGTCCTGCTTTAGGTGCAACCAAATGCCAGGTCTTATTTCGAATCAGTGCCATGTATTCATCATCCATTGCTTGCTTCCAATTATCATTGCCAAAGGCTTCTTCTAGATTTCTAGGCTCAGATATAGATGCAGTCAGTCCATACCTTATGGTTCCATCCGTATATATTTTAGGCTTGCGAATTCCATGAGATGCACGTGTCCTCGGACGAGTTTCTCCGTCAAAAGCTTGTCCGGTCACATCATAAGTCATCGGAACCGTCTCCATACCAGATCCAGTTGGTGAATCCGCTGATGATAACTCAGGTGACGACGAAGTAGAAGACGCCAGAATCGGGTACGCGTGCGTACCAGGAGATGAGGCCAATGCCGGAACCGAAGACGCGTGTGTATCAGACGATGAAGCCAAGGCCGGAACCAGAGACGCGTGTGGCGAGGCGTGTGACGAGGAAGCAGTCGTGTGTGATGAGAACAGATTTCCCCCGGGATCAGCATCGCCAGCTTCGGTCGGAGTCGTACCAAAGACTGGCACCAAATCAGCTCCGGTTTCCGTGTCACGGCCATCTTCCTGCATAAAACCTTCTCCAGAACCAAAAACTTCACTGTTTTCATTAGAATTGTTACCGGCAGTGATGGCAGGCATTAACTGAGAATCATTAACAATATTAGCATGTACTGTTGTACCCCAAGATGGATTAATAAGCTGACTAGGAAGCAACTCAACTTCAGCCCTTAGTCTCGCCCCCGCATTGACATGCAATTCAGAAAAAGGAAAGACCAGTTCATCAAACACAACATCTCTAGAGATATAGACCCGACCAGAGGAAATGTCAAGGCACTTAAATCCCTTATGTAAATTACTGTATCCAAGGAAAGCACAACGTTTAGAGCGGAAGGCAAGTTTACGAGAATTATAAGGACGAAGATTTGGCCAACAGGCACATCCGAACACACGAAGCATGGAGTAGTCCGGTTTCTCATGATGAAGCCGTTCTAGGGGCGTAGTATAATCAATAACTTTGCTTGGAGTACGATTAATCAAATATGTGGCAGCGAGAAAAGCTTCATCCCAAAATTTAAGTGGCATGATGCATTAGAAAGTAAGGACAAGCCAACTTCGACTATGTGTCTATGTTTATGCTCAAGAAGACTGCTCTCAAAAAGATGAGGACAGGAGACAAGATGGGAAATACCCACTTTTGTGAAGAATGAATGGAGTTTTTCATATTCACCACCCCAATCTGTTTGCATAGCAATGATTTTGCGATTAAACAAGCGCTCAACAAGGCTTTGGAATTCATGGAATTTTTCGAATACTTCAGATTTATATCGAAGCAAATAAATCCAAGTGAATTTGCTAAAATCATCTATGAAACTCACATAATATTTTCTTCTTCCAGCAGACTCTGGGGCATGCAGGACCCCATACATCTGAAAAAATTAACTCCAAAGGTGACTTAGACACACTAGACGACTTTGGATAGGATAGCTGATGACTCTTAGCTTGTTGACAAGCATCATAATCGGGAAGTGTCTCATGATAAAATTTACAATCATATTTAATAACTAGCTGATTAATTAGTCACTCGGGCAAATTAATCGGTAAAATAATCCGGACGTGTCTCATGATAAAATTTACAAGCATATTTGATAACTAGCTGATTATTACACGCCATTGGTTTTTTGAACCCTGCCTTCAAACTAAATTGGTTTCTTTTTATTTTCAGACGTGCGTAAATATCAAGCTGGCCTTACTGAGGGAGGGAGAAAATCATGCTAAGCCCACAATTAATGAAGTTGCTAAGCTGTGGCCTTATTGAGAGAGAATCTTGCTAAACAATGAAAACACACACACACACACACACACACACACACACACACACACACATATATATATATATATATATATATATATATATATATATATATATATATATATATAGCGGTAACATGTACAGTTAACAACTAATATATATATATAGAGCTATCACAAGTAATTTCTTGCACAAGTCATTAGCAACTAATGTAGCAAGTAACATGTAGAGCTAGCAACTACTATAGCAAGAAACATGTAGAGATATCAACTAATGTTGCAAGTAAGACATAGAGTTAGTGACTAATATATAGAGAGTTTGATAGTTACCCTAGACTTGCCAGATTCTAACACCCAGATTTGCTGGTTTGATAGCACCTCCGTAATAAAACATATATACTTACTAGCTAACAACAAGGAACCACTAGTTGCTAGAGCATCTAAAGTTGCTGGTTGAGAAATAATTTATCAATATATATATAAAATATATTTACTATGGATTTTTTTTTATTAAGCACGTCGTATGGATCGTAATGTTGCGGACGGAACAAAAATCGGGCTCTCCGTTTAAAAGATACAATCATTAATTCAAAGAAAAAGTATAAAATTATAATTAACAAGTACGTACAAAATTTAGCTTAACATTGTTACGTGATATCTATCTCCATACCATATATACGTCACGTGTTAGAGAACAAATGAGATAAACAAACGACAAAGAAGGAAAAGGAAAGAAGCCGAGGATCGAGAAGCAAAACATGAGACACAAAAGGAAAGATGGTGGTCGTACGTGCTGGAGCATGTTAATTGGTCGCGTCCAAAAAATAAACTGGATCAATGTCTTTCCATGCAAATAGAGAGAGAGGAAGATCAATGGGAAATGCATGGTACCAAGTTACGAAAATCAATAGCTTTAATACTGCATATATCACTATTAAATAACCAACCTTTTACTATTTACCATGCAGGATATTATCTATACTGTACGCAATAAATGCAATGCATTTACATTTTGCATACCACATTAGTGAGTAATTAATCTTAGGAGGCCCAGCCGCCGAATAGCTAGCCAAAAAAAATAAAAAATCAAACTTTATATTCCCCCATAACAAAGCATGGTATATATATACTCGGAGAGAATAACATGCGAAGTCATGTTTAAACAATACACATATATAGGTCCTGTTTTGGCAGAACTTTAGATCCTAGCTCTACTTTAGATCTGGAGTTTGTAGGCTAAAATAAAATAAATTAAGTTTATATTTTTAGTTTAAAATGTAAACAATATGACTCACCTAAACACTTTTAATGTATCCACAGCTCCAGCTCCATCAACTCTATGGATTTTGGTAGAGCTAGAGCTGTACCAAACACCCCCTATAATATTGACTACCGGAGACTGACGAGAGATTTGATCATATAATACCCCATTTAACTTGATGTAATTGATAAAATGACATATTTGTCTCACTGATATGTGGCTGTAGGGTCCGTATATATGTCAGTGAGACATTACGGGGTATTTTATTAATAGTACAATTAAATAAGAGCATTTTAACAATTATTCGCTCGCTCGGTGTTCATCGCCAAGCCGGAGTCCAAATGCCACACAGAGAAAACAGCGATCATGGAATACTCAGAAAGAAAGAAAGAAAGAAATATAAACAAGCAGCCCAAGCCAACTTGGAGAGAAGAGGAGAAGAGAGGGTTAGGAATAGCAGGATATGCTTGGCTCCGTGCACGCCAGCCATCGTAGGCAGCCATAGAAATAAGTTGCTGCTCTGGATGAGTGGCATACAGGGAGCCAGGCACATCCCAGTTAACTTGGTCACCTTTCGTCTTAGATCTATATATCATCTCTATATCGACCTTCACGCACTAGCTAGAGCTAGCGATCATCGATCATCTAGCTTTGCCCCATGCCATGCCGGCCGTTGCATGCATGCGGTCCCAAGGCACACGTCGAGGAACCGAGCAAGTACATACGTACGTACGTACTCATTTTTCCATGGAACGACGAAGACGATGTACTCGGCCGTGATCCTCTTGTACCCTATCACTAGCTTTAGCTTAGCTGAATGCTTGTGTGTGTGTGAGAGAGAGAGATGTGATGGAATACATGATGTGGTGAAGGGTGAAGGGAGGGTACCCGCCTATATATATAGCTAGGCCATGATGTGTGGGTGGAAGATACCGGCCATATATACGAGCTGTTCAAAGCAGATAATTCACAAAGTAATAGCTTGCTGAAATTATGCTGCAGTATTTACCAGTGGTAAAAGATCCAGTAACAGTCATGCATGTTCGTGCTATACCAACATAGCAATGTAAATCAGCAGGAGCTGCCTGAGCTAGCATATGACAGACCAATGTGTCGATAATTAAATTGAGAGATGCTTCCGCTGCTATAGAATGCTACAATATTATCATTTCATCTATGTCGGTTTCTAATTTTTCAGAAAAAACCGATTGTGATAGATGATTGAGTGAGAGTATAAATAATTGGTGGAGAATTATCATAATCGGCTCTCAGGTTATAACTGATTGTGATGTAGTATTAGATACATCTCAATCGATTCTAACATATAAGAACCGATTGTGATGTGCCAACCGACAATCAGTTTCAACATAAGAACCTATTGTGATGTATATGTCACATTACAATCGGTTCTCAAGTGAAAAATGATTGTGATTCTCAAGTGAGAACTGATTGTGATGTACACGTGTACATCACAATTGGTTCTCGGTACTTCACAATTGGTTCTCATGTGTAGGAACCGATTGTGATGTACATAGAACTATGTACATCACAATTGGTTCTGATCTCAGAACCGATTGTGATATGCCACACTAAGTTATACTCTAATGACTTTACTTTTTAATTACTTGTACACACTTAAATCATATATGAATTTATTTTCTTGCACTATATACTATTTAATAAGCAACCATTGAGTTCTACTCTTGGTTGCTTTGAGTAAAAACAAAACCTACATTTTTAACTCGCTCGAGAAGAGATCGATAGCCTTCACAATCAAGCCTGTTTTATATAAGTAAGTACATTCTTCTAACTTAATACTTTCTGTATTTAACTACGTTTATTTTTTTTGCCTCAATAGCATCTCTTCAATGTATGTAGGACTTTCTTGTCTTATGTCGTTGAAGGAGGATAACACGATGACAAACAAGCCAACTAATTGGAGTAGAAGCGCTTCAAGATACAAGTACCTAGTATAGGATTTTTTCTCGCATCTATTTTTCGTCTTCTAATTTGATTTTCTTTACTCACAGTGTCATCAACAGGTGCAACCTGTATCGCGAAAAAAAATCTCTCTCTCTCTCTCTGTGTGGCTACCATTGATTCTTGTGGTGATATTTTTCCCATAGCCTTGCCGATTCATTCTCCACCTCTCCTTTTTTTTCTTTTCTCTGGATGTCTTCCTCCCAGCTAACTTCCCAGCGTAGTGCCTCCCGCCGAAAGTGTCTCTTCAACCCTGGTCTTGTTGGCACCTCCTGGGCATCCTCGCCCGGCCGACTCCTCCCAAAGACCCTCCCTCCTCTTCTGCCGTGCGCCTCCCAAATCATCCTCCCCGACTCGGCCAGGTAGGGCAGCCATACCAAGAAGAATACCAGCCATGTCCCGGCCACGAGCCTCGGTCGAGCTCCCTGTGCCTCCCTTGGCGGCAGATCGATGAAGAGAGCAAGAAGAATCGGCAGGCGCCCACAGCCGGGCGCCTCCTTCACTTGCTTCCCCATCTTGGCGTGCCTCCCCTGCCTCCTCTGCAGGCCGGCGACCGGCTTCTTCCCTCGCAGTTTGGCGAGCCTTAGCCTCGGCACCTCACCTCCTTCCTCTCTCTTGTGGTCTGTGGAGGTGAGGTTTGTGCATTTCTTGGCTTGGTTCTCTACTCAATGCCCCTCAAGTGTTTGATGAAATGCTAGAGTAGTGTAAGAATTGGAATTAAGTTGCATGGAGGAGTCTCATGTTGATAGATTATAGTGTTTTGTTGTTTCCCCTTTAGGGTTGAATTCATCGATTGTGTGCATTATTGCCTTGGTTGTATGTCGAGTGGGAACTATGGGTGTATTGGGAGGAAATCAATTATTAAATTCAGAATGATGGATGTCGAGTCTCTACCGGTTCCAATGATCATGCCGCATTTCGTTGTTTTATTGTTTGGACTGTGACTCGTTTGTAAGCTAATGGGAGGTATTTGAGTTCTTTGCTCATCATCAATTGATGATGTGTATGAGAGTAGAGTAAGCTGGGGCTTTATTCTTGTCTGGTTGCTAATTTGCTATATGAACTGATGGAATACCGCAAGTGCTTCTCTTCCTAACTAGGATAAGATATATCAAAGTGTGACTTAAAATTGAGCCTTATCAATTGTCATGCATGTATGCAATCCATCTAGTTGTAACTGAATATGGTGAGAGGATTGTGTCTCCTGTTGTTGTTTCAAGTAAATCTGTTGTTATTATGGTTTATGAAAGATTGGTAGATAACAATGGTTGAGCTTGTTGTTTACTCGTAACCTGGTAAGATAGGGAAGCACCATATTAGTTTTGGAAAGCATCGATGCTTATAGCAGCTTGACCCTAAATCTCATGTGGCTAATCAAACTCCATTTGGCAATTTTACTGTGCGGTGTTTAAGTCAATGGAGCGTAATTCGCAGTTGAACCGGTTCTTTACCCGTTGTTCTGCGTGGTTGAAAGAATGAAAGTTGAATATATTGTAATGCTGACTGACCTCGCTCATATGCATAGCCCCAGCCTGTAGTGTATTGAATGGAGTAGTTTCTAGTAGTCTTTGCAAATGAAAGATAATTGTTGGCACTTTAGTGTAGATTATATTTATCTGAGTCGACCTAAAGAGGAGTTTTTGTAGTTGTAGTTGTTGGCGTGAGCATTGTTGAAAAGGTATAATTTGTAAAGCGCTCTGCGACGGTTGTTTCGTGGAGTAGTTTTGGGGAGTGGCATAGCATCTTCCTCTCGCCACTCCGCCCCTTCCGGTAAAAGGCAAGTACATCGAGTTGTTTACTTAATTGAGTTGTTTATTGATATTTATCTGGACATAGCTAATTTCTTTTGATTGTGGCAAATGTTAGTCATATTGGTGACCGTCCCTTCGAGGACGTAATTAGTTATTGAATTCGAGTGGTCACTAGTAAGCCTTCATTCCGGTGAGTTTACCGTACCTTTGTTAATACTGCAGTGAGTAGCGAGTATGGGATATGTGGATAATCGTGGTTAATTTACAGGAATTGTACTAAACTGTGCCCCGTCTGGGGAAAAGGATTGAGTATGTGTATGAACCAATGTATTGCTGAATGTTGTGTGTATATATGTATGCTTGTTTGTGCTGGTGGAAATGTGGGTTCAGTAAGAGTCTATTTATATAAGTACATACATTGATGAGTTTTGTGTGTCTATGTGAAGTCATTACTTATATGTATGCATGAGTTTTCTCTAAATGAAAGGCACTGCTTAGAGTGTGTGAATGTGTAGAGTCGCCATAGTCCATACAATTGTGTGTGATACTTGCTAAAATCTGTGGTCATGTGTGCTTGCATGTATGATGACCTTGTGTTTATATGTATATATTTACATATATGCTTGTATATGTATGTGGATATAGATATATCAAGATTGGCAATGAATGAAAGGTTGTGGCCCATTCGTGTTAATTGCATTTGTGCATTCATAATGGAAGAGGCGACCCATTCGATCAGGGCCTCTGTGTTCACATGTAGTGAACACGAAAGTCCTACTCGTAGTTCCATTCATCGAGGTGAATGGGAGCGAGACAAGAAGAGTAGGCACCTTCCACGGGATGGAAGGGACGTGAGGGTGCACACCGACGGGTGGGCACTCTCAGCGACTGCGATGACGTGCATGGAAATGAGCATTCATGTGCATTGCATCTCTTATCCTTCCTAAAAGTTGAAAAATCTTGAGTTATGTTGAGGAGTTGTTTTCGTCGGGACTTGGGAATTCGAGAGTCGAATTCTCTTATGATCTATGATTGAGTTTTTTGGGAAAGTAAAGAGATGGTCTTTGTTGTTGCTCTGCTCAAGGATTTCGGTTTTTTAAAGGTTGGGTGCGTAACCCACGAGGATGTTCAAGGCGTTAAGTTTATGATGAGTAGTTGAGCTTTCAGATAAGGAGGGTTACTAATTCTATTAAAAGAAATCTGTTGGTTATTTAAAGGCACCCAAATTTATTGTATGGCAAAGAATGATTAATTGGAATGGTAGGTGATTCTAAGTGAAACGTTGATTATAGTTTTCACCATGGTCGTGAGGCGTGGACTTGAATGGAAGTTCAAGATTGGTGTTTCAGTAAGTTTAGTAGTGAGCGGGAGTGAAATGGGTCTAGAATCTTTTATGGATGAATTTATTATAGTAAGATGTTGATGTAAAGTATCGGAGTGTTTTAGCGCCAGGGCATGAGAGTTGTGATTTAGAGGCAAGTATTGTCCCTTGAGTGTTGAATGGTTGTATCATCAAGTTGATGACATGATTGCGGTAATTTTTTTGATATGGTTAAGTTATTGCTTTAAATGGGTTTAAACGTGTGTTGTCTAGATGCTGTTTCATTGTATTACTTGCTCTTATGGTCAAGCTTTTGTTTTACTTATGATATTGGAATTGCTATTTTCGTGTACTTTGCTGAGTCATCGACTCACGCCTGTTGTTGTGTTGTTGCAGGTACCTTGAAAACGGCATGCATGGAAGTGGGTAGTAGCACAATCACGTTTTGCATCAACACCTTTCCATTATGTTAATTCATAATTCTGTTATAAATAACTTGAGAAGATCGTTGTAAGGGCTGTTCGCGGTTATGTTTAATGAGTTTCCTGTCATGTAATAATTTCTGTGGTGGAGTTCTCTAATTTCCTTTGGATGGGTGATTGGTTATCTAAGGACCTGCTAGAATGATATCTTATACTGCATTTGTTTTCTGTCTGCTGAGTGGATGTCCTAGTTTTAGGGGAGGTGCTGCCGAAATTTTTAATAAATTCGACAACCTCCTAGTTGATTCGCTTGCCTTTGTTAATTTTTTTCTTAGCGATTTGTAATTATGGATGCTAGAGGGTGTAACATTCGGGCACGGGGTGCCGGGGTGTTACAGCAACGACCTGTGTGGCTTCTACTTCATGCACCACATGCTGATCCTGGTCGACGACGCACATCTTTTTCCTAAGGCATATGTACATGCATAATACATTCAACCTTTTACATACAATTTTTAAAACTTAAATTAGTGCATTACTTTCTATTTTGCAGAACCTCAATATCCCCCTCATGAGCCTAGACAACAAAGATCTCAACAATTACGAGACCACATATGCTAGTGGTACTAGACAAACGTTCTAGCGGATGACAATAGTTTTAGAGACCTGATAATCTCCTATTAGTCCATATATTGTAAACAATTAATATTATATCATGTGAATATGGTATGTGTACTGTGAATATGATATGCTTGTGTTGTGAATATTATAAGCTATGTAAACAATATGTATTGTGAATGTTATATCATATATTTGTGTTCTATTAATTGTGTTAGATATTGTGAATATGATATATGTACTGCACAAATTGAACATCAAACACCCTAGAACCGATTGTGATGTGCCTAATCATGTGCCCCATCATCACAATCGGTTATGAGCTAGAACTGACTATGATATGCTGCAATGACATATACGTTCAAAATTAAAACAACCTATAGGATAAATTTTTTGACTAGCTCAACAAGGAAGACTACAACATCATCCACATCTGCCTTATCAAGGTAGTCCGCATAAATCAAGAGGCTAGTATTACCTCAAATAGCATTGATAACATCTGAAACATGATGATTTCGCTTTGATTCATAATCATCGACCAATTTTTTTTGTGACATGGTGATCAACGCCAGACGCGTTCGTGTATAAGACATAATTTTTGGTCTTTTTATGTGGATTTCGCCTCTCATATGGGCATGTCATCCCGAGACGTCTGAGATAGGCCACCCATTCGGCGACATTGGGTGCACCGGATCCTCATGGAGTTCTTTCATAGTAGGGATTGAGCGTGTCCGATAACAAATCGCAAATTTAACACGGTCGTAATATGCGTAAAATGTGGGACATCATTCTGGCTGCATACCTAGATAGGCGAACGATCATTTATTCCACCATGACAAACAAAGCTTTCGTTAGTTAGTTCGCAAGCAATTTCACATTTGTTGTAATGCCCTTGTAATATAATCTAATCTGTTGCTTATTTTATCATCTGAACTTTCGGTGTATGTGCCTTTATATATGTTCAACAAATAATTTAAGTATTCATAACATGAGTTGTTGTCGACTGTAAATGTTTGAAATTTTTTGTTCATGGTTATGATGCATCACTAATGTTCCCATAAAATTTTTATCAAGCTTTATAAATTTTTAAAAATTAAGACAGTGCTACTGTTTGAATTTTGCCATATCGGACACTAGCATTGTCTGAATTTTTAAAAATTCATAGAGCTTGATCATTATATGAAAATTTTATGGGAACATTAGTAATGCATCATAACCATGGACAAAAAAATTTAAAATTTTCTAACGTGGTTTGTTTCATTTTTCATTCGGTTCAAACTTGTCGGCCAGCGTTTTATCAGGACAGTTGTATTGTTTGAATTTTAAAAAATTCCGTAGATCTTAAAATCATTTGAAATTTTTATGGTAATATCAATGATTTATCAGGAACCTCCATAAAAAATTTCAAAATTTTTTGAGGTCGTTAGAGTCCTATTTTATTTTTATACGTGGTCGCTGATTCTACCCGGGAGGCACAGTCCAATTTCGCAATTTCAAAATGCAAAACCACTTCAATTTCGCAATTTCAAACTGCAAATACCGGATTTCGGTTTTTGAAATTGCGAAATACCTCAATTTCGCATTTTGAAAACGCGAAATCACTGATTTCGCAATCTGAGTTTGCGAAATTGAGGTTTCGCTTTTTCACATCGCGAAATTGATGGAGATTTTTGTAAATACACGAGAATGTTGTATATTTATGTAAATACGGCTCGTTTTTTGTATAAAATACAAAAATTTCCTTTCAAATCCCGTTTCTCACCCAGCTTGATGTGACTAAAACACCTTGACATCTCCAGCATCTTACGCCTCAACAGCCTCCCCGACCCCACTAATATCCACGTACACTCGACTAGATACAAGGTTGAGGTCTTGCGCGGTGATCCACGGTTAGGCCGTTTGAGAGGTTTAATCTCAGTCGAAATCTCTATAGATAGGTCGGGATTAAAAAATTATGGTTTATTCATAGAGATCTCGATCAGGATTAGACCTCTCAAAATTAAATTCCAACCCATTCACAGAGATCTCGATCAAAATTAAACCTCCCAAACAAAGCTTTATACGAAAAACTAGCGCTTTGGATCCCTCAGGGACTACCTTGGCTTGGAAAACATGAATTTAAGCTTAGAGGTATTTAATAGACAAACACAGAGGGCCCCTTAGACTTCCACTTTTGCTCTGAGCAGTGAGCACTGCTTAACGTACGGACACACCACTTGCGATTTAAATACAAAAGGCTACTAAGGGCATCCGTAATGGTTAAAGATAATTGCTCTCTATAGTAAGATCCATGTCATCTATATACCATGCTATAGTAAACCCTTGCAATAGTGAATTTATATAGATGTCTATAGCTATTTTTAATTAATAGAGTGCTCTCTCTCTCTTTCTTCATTTAATTAATAGACAATCTACAGGTCTATAGATAGCAGCGCTCTCTCTCTCTTCATTTAATTGCTTGCCACATAGGATAGATGCTGATATGGACTTCTTATAGATAGCTGACTAGGCACTATTACGGATGCCCTAACAAGTGGGCCCATCACCTGAAGTGGCCAGCTAGCTGTCAGTCAATATTTCATAGATGGTTGTTCATGCATGTGGTTCTTCCGCACCTGTTCTTGTGGGCATTTTTTTCCATCAAAACAACACAAGTATTTGTATTGTACTATTGTCCTCGTCACTTACCCTTTTAGCCAATAACTGTTGTGATGAGTAGAAGGTCCTCATCATTAACGTCATTGATGGTTTTTGGTTAAAACTGTTAGTGATGAGTATTCTCTGATGGTTTTTGGCTAAAAATGTGTCGTCACTGACGGTTTTTGATAAAATGGTGAGTGATGAGGTGTTATTGTAAACGGTTTAGTATAAGCCTTTTTCTAGTAGCTAGGAAGATTTTGTTGTTATGCTGCTTCCAACCATGTGTTATATCCAAATTAAACTGGATAAAGTCTAGGTTCATTTCAAAAGTCACCGCAATAACAAACGGAGCCTCTATTTTTGTGAGTAACAATAGATTCATCATGACACACACACACCCCATCATCACATATATGGGTGGGCCGTGCGCGGCCGGGCCGAATCTTTTGCGTGGGCCGCGAACTTGGAGATGGCGCGGTGCCGGTGGCCGGCCGGCATCGAGGAAGAAGACGATGCCAGAGGCGAAGGAGGAGGCCATGCTTGCACGATGACATTTCTTTTTGGCGCGAGGGCAGGAGAAGTAGTGTACAGTAGTACCGGTCTTTGCACTAATACAGAACAGATCGAAACAATGCCGCCTAGCCGACCGTGAAACTAGACGGGATCGACTCTTCGATCTTCTTCTTCTTGTCGTCGTACGTCGTCGTCGTCAGCGCACTTGCCTTAGCGCGGCCATGGCAGCACAGAGAGAGAGAGGTGGGGCGTTGCGGAGGTTGATCATGGCGAGCATTTGTTTTCCTCCAGTATTAATTAATTTCAGATAGATTGGATATACGCACAAAGAAGAAAACAAGCAAATATTCCAGGTCGAGAGACTGGATGTGGATGTTCACATCGATCCCAATAGCCATATGAGTACGTCCTACAGATGAAACTTCCATTTAATTTAACCCTTCTTATAAGATAATCCAATCATTCGATCATCATCGAATAGCTAGCTAGCTAGCTGCATGTGTCTGTGTGATAATTCATTCAGAAAATGTGTCGTCTGATCCTTTAATTTTATACATCTAAGTATACATGACAAGCAACGTTTAATTATAGAAGATACATGGTTAACAACAGTATATATACAAAGAATGGTTACAAACATCACAGGGGCATATATTGTCTGCTATTTTTGCAGTCATCTTGTGCCTTAAATATTAGGGGTGGTCATTCGGTTTTTTCGGTCTAATTGATTCGGTTTTTAAAACTGACTACCGAATTTCTCGGACCAAAATAAAAAAACTGAACCGAATTAACCAAAATATTTCAGTTTGGTTAATTCTATTAATCGAAATATGAATAAATACTAAGTAGATTAGATTTAGTCTTTCTCATATCACAACACAGAGTAGAGGTAAACCTACATAATATTTATAAGTCATTACAGTATAAGCACAATATAACATATGAATATACCAAATATATGCATAAATGTGATAGAACATGAGAATTATTAAGTGCCTTTAGAAAGAACATTATAAAATTGGTATTATATATAGGCTATTCGGTTATTAGAAGAGAAAAACCAAACACCGAAAACCAAATTATACCAAAATAAAAACCGAACCAAAAACCGAAACAATCGGTTAAATCGGTTTGATCCAATAATTCGGTTTCGGTTTAAAATGCCCACCCCTATTAAATATAGAGCTCTTTTACGGTACATTAAATTTAATATAAATCATTCATTCTTTTCGATCCAATAACTACATCATCTAGTATTTTTTTATACTTCCTCCGATAGTAGAGTGATAGAAATACCCTCAACAAATCAATGGCTAGACCTCAGTTCTGCTACTTAGCATGTACTATAAGTATAATGGCGCCCTAGATGTTGTCCTGGGTATGCACAGCCCCTTCAGAATCAGAGTTGCTCTGTAATCTGACCCGACGTGCATGGCGCAAAGTGCAAACGGGCTTGTCTGCATGAACCAAAATTAAAGCTACTCAGGAGATATTCTACCTGTCTCGATCGAAATCTCACAAAAAGATATATAAATAAATAAAAACAAGACCGACAAGCAAATTAATATGAACAAGCCCTGACGTTATATATGCACATGCTGACATGCACTCCGGGCGATATGATCCGAGGTGAATTCGAAGTTCGCCGTGATCGAGCAAGTAGCCTGACCACGGCACCTGCCTGTTAAGAGCCCATGGTTCTGCAGAAAACAGTCAAGAATGACTGCTGATATTTCTTGTGAAAAGTAGGGGCATTATTATACCTTTTATTATTCTTCGCATGTTTCATGCCCAGAGAGCACCGCCACGTCACGCCGAACGAGCGTGCGCGAGCCAGCTCGTATTTTTTTTCGCGTATAGGTCCCTCTAAATACATATTTACATGTAGGTCCTTTCTGTGGTTTTTTTATGAAAAGGATCTTCTGGTTTAGAAAAATCGCGGATCTTTCGTGAAAGGGCTCTAAATAAATACCGAAAAAATTACGTAATTACGTGTAGGTCCTTCCCATAGTTTTTTACGAAAAGGACCTTCTGGTTCAGAAAAATCACGGATCTTTCGTGGAAGGGCCCTAAATAAATACCGAAAAAAACGTAATTACAATTGGATCGTTCCATCTATTTTTTGCGAAAATGACCTTTCGATTTAACGCAATCACAGATCCTTGGGAAAGAACCCCAAATAGATGCAAAAAAATGCGTGATTGTGTTTGTATCCTTTCAACCGTTTTACGTGTTTTCTCGATGATTTTAGAAAAAAACACCACCGGAAAAAAACAAAGTTGTTCCTACGAAGAAAACAACACGTGCGGCGTATCACACCGCGAAAACTTCCTAGTTGTATATATGATACATATAGAAGTCAGGCAAATCTTCCAATGAGAATTACATGCATACACATATATGTGCGTATGTATACACACAAGGTAGCGTTATTCTACTCCTAAGCGTAAAATAATTATTCTGCGCTTCAGCCAAAGAACCGCGTTCAAACCATCCCATGTAGGCATGTGTGTGGACTAAACCAATCGCAAATAAAACAATGGATGAAGTTACTACCGCATTAGTACAACAACGAATGAAGTTCTTACCGAATCAGTAATATGTCCACCCGACTAATAAATGTGTTTTCTAGTTTGTACATCATTACTGTTTTTTCTCTATTTTAGCCATATTTTTTATTGGTAGCTCTGATTCATAAACGAATTTCACCATTAGATTACTGACGACGAGAGGAATAACATGATATAAGTCTCGCTAATAAATTTACTATTGTATGGTAATAATTTCATGTTATAAATGTAGTAATTTCTAGTTATAGATATAGTAATTTATGTTACTGTCGGGGATTGGATATACTGTACCAAGACGACCATTGAAGCCCGGCGCTAACTGACTATGCTCTTGCCCGGATGGTGCACGCAAGGCCGACCTTCATGTAGCCCGGCTCACGGGGCTACCCCGTCCCCCATCAAGTACGTCCCCGAGCAAGCTAAGCTCGGGGGCCCGCGACAAGGCGACGTGGCATTAAATGCTTAGCTGCTCGAGATCGCCGCGCCGGATCCGCTGCCACGGTCCGCGATCGCTTGATCTGCCTGCATTGTACCCACGTCGCGTGGTACCCGTGCGGTGGCGCGCCACTACATCGCCACGCCCTCTGAAGAACGCGCCCGTAATAAATGATTTGTCTCTGTAATTCCTATAAATACCCCCTCCTACGGTGGACTGGGGGTTGGACCTTCGGTACTACGCACATACTTACACATCTCGCTTGCTCACGGGAGTCCTTAGAGTCGTTCGGGCCCCCGCAAGCGCATTGTAACCCACTTTCGCATACTAGTGCAATCACTGGACGTAGGGTTATTATCTCCCCCTCGAGAGGCCCGAACCAGATAAAAAACGACCCCCTGTGCTTCACGTTTGTCCCGGATACCCTATTCTATTGCTCGGCATATTCTCAGATGTATAACCCTTGCGGAAAAGGGGCCCTAAGTTGATCCCTCATTCAACAAGTAAGCTCGGCGGGGATCCTGTCCCGATCGTCGACAGCTGGCGCCGTCCGTGGGGATCGACTGAGTCCTTTCGCGAGGAATCCCTGAGATGCCGAATTCTCAAGACAATCAAGACCTCTACGTCTTCGGCGACGTGGGGGACGACGACGTTTGCTACGTCGGCGAAGGTGTGGCCGGTGTGACTGATCCGGAAGGCCACACCGAGTCCATGTTCCGCGCTGAGCACGTCCTTCGCCCGGGCGCGAAGTCTCCTCCCGCACGCTGCTTTACTCGGGGCTATCCATGTCCCGCGCCGAGCACGTCCTCCGCTTGCGCGAGTCTCCTCCGCACGCGCGTTTAGCTCGGGGCTATCCATGTCCTGCCGAGCACGCCTCGCGGGCGCGAGTCCCTTCCCGCACGTTGCTCGCTCGGGGCTATCCATGTCTCGCGCCGAAAACGCCCTCCGCTTCGAGCGCGAGTCCTTCCCCGCACGCTGCTTTAGCTCGGGGACTGCCCATGTTCGGCGCCGAAGCACGCCCTCGCCGCGCGCGAAGTCTCTTCCGCGGGGTTTCGCCGCCAGCGGCGTGAGTCGCCCTCGTGACTCGCTAGTTAGTTCCTTGACGCCCGGTCCACATCCGGACGCAGCAGCTTCGAGCATGTCTCGTCTGTCGGCCTCGAGCATCCGACCCATGCTTGGGATGCGATAAAGGCGAAATCGCCGCACCGCTGCTAGTTGCCTTCTCCTAAACATCCGACGGCGTCAGTTCCTCTGCGCGTTCGATCCATGCACCGGATGCCGCAGTAGTTTTCGCCGCGAGACGTGTCCCGAGCAAGCGCCGCCGGATACCGCAGAGCTCTTCGCCGCGAGACGACTGTCCTCGAGCAAGCATCGCCGGATGCCGCAGATAGCTCTTCGCCGCGAGACGACATGCCCCCGAGCAAGCGCCGCCGGATGCCGCAGAGCTCTTCGCCGCGAGACCACTCGTCCCCGAGCAAGAGCCGCCGATGCCGCAGAGCTCTTCACCGCGAGACTGTCCCCGATCAAGCGCCGCCGGATGCCGCAGAGCTCTTCGCCGCGAAACCACCGCCCTCGAAAGCGCCGCCGGATGCCGCAGAGCTTTTCGCCGCGAGACTCTGCCCCGAGCAAGCGCCGCCGGATGCCGCAGAGCTTTCGCTGCGAGACCACATCCCCGAGCAAGCGCCGCCGATGCACGCGCAGAGCTCTTCGCCGCGAGACCACATCCCGAAAGCAAGCGCCGCCGGATACCGCAGTAGCTCTTCGCTGCGAGACCTGTCCCCGAGCAAGCGCTGCTCGGATGCCGCAGTAGCTCTTCGCTGCGAGACCACCTGTCCCCGAGCAAGCGCTGCTCGGATGCCGCAGTAGCTCTTCGCTGCGAGACCACCTGTCCCCGAGCAAGCGCTGCTCGGATGCCGCAGTAGCTCTTCGCTGCGAGACTCCGTCCCGAGCAAGCGCCGCCGGATGTCAGAGTAGCTCTTATTGCGAGACCACCTGCCCCCGAGCAAGCGCCGCCGGATGCCGCAGAGCTCTTCGCCGTGAGACCACCTGCTCCGAAGCAAGCGCTCGGATGCAGCATAGCTCTTCGCTGCGAGACACGCCCCGAGCAAGCGCCGCCGGATGCCGCAGTAGCTCTTCGCCGCGAGACCACTCCCCCGAGCAAGCGCCGCCGGATGCCGCAGAGCTTTTTCACCGCGAGACCGTCCCGATCAAGCGCCGCCGGATGCCGCAGAGCTCTTCGCCGTGAGACCACTGCCTCCGAAAGCAAGCGCCGCCGGATGCCGCAGTAGCTCTTTCGCCGCGAGACCGCCCCCGAAAGCAAGCGCCGCCGATGCCGCAGAGCTTTCGCGCGAGACCACATCCCCCGAGCAAGCGCCGCCGGATGCCGCAGAGCTCTTCACTGCGAGACTTGCCCCGAGCAAGCGCTTACTTTCGGATGCCGCAGTAGCTCTTCACCGCGAGACCACCTGCCCCGAGCAAGCGCCGCCGGATGCCGCAAGAGCTCTTCACCGCGAGACTGCCCCCGATCAAGCGCCGCCGGATGCCGCAGAGTCTTCGCCGCGAGACCACACTGCCCCGAGCAAGCGCCGCCGGATGCCGCAGAAGCTCTTCGCCGCGAGACCACTGCCCCGAGCAAGCGCTGCTCGATGCCGCAAAGAGTTTTCGCCGCGAGACCACTCGGCCCCGCAGCAGCGCCGCCGGATGCCGCAGAGCTCTTCGCCGCGAGACCACTGCCCCCGAAAGCAAGCTCGCCGGATGTCATGAAGAGCTCTTCGCCGCGAGACCTCCTGCCCCGAAAGCAAGCGCCGCCGGATGCCGCAGAGCTTTTCGGCCGCGAGACCACATCGCCTCGAGCAAGCGCCGCCGGATGTCGCATAGCTCTTCGCTGCGAGACCACCTGCCCCGAGCAAGCGCCGCTTTCGATGCCGCAAGAGTTTCTCTCCGCGAGACTGGTCCCCGAACAAGCGCCGCCGTTGCCGCATAGTTCTTTTTCATCATGAGACTCGCCCCGAGCAAGCACAAATGATGCCACAGCAGCTTTTCATGAGGTTTCGCCCCGAGCATGATTGCTCATGCACCGTAGCGCTACAAGATTCCTCACTCCCGAGCAAGGCGGCTCAGAGCACCGCAGTAGTCTTCGCCGCATGACTCCAATCCTCTTTAAAGTCTAGAGGCTTAAGGCGGAGGCCTCAAAGAAGGCCTTTTTCCCCTTTAGCCTCGGGGCTAGGCTTCCGGGTATTGGATATACTTGTACCAAGACGACCATTGAAGCCGGCGCCAACCGACTATGCTCTTGCGGGATGGTGCACGCAAGGTCGACCTTCGTAGCCCGGCTCACGGGGCTACCGTCCCCCATCAATCGCCCCGAGCAAGCTAAGCTCGGGGCCCGCGATAAGGCGACGTGGCATTAAATCTTGCGGCTCGAGATCGACGCCGGGATCCGGCATGCCACGGTCCGCGCCGCTTTGGATCAAGGCATTGTACCCACGTCGCGTGGTACCCGTGGGTGGCGCGACCCACTACCGCTTCGTCCTCTCTGATGCTTGCGCCCCATAATAAATGATTTGTCTCTGTAATTCCCTATAAATACCCCTCCTCACGGTGGATGGGGTTGGACCTTGATTACTACGCACATACTTACACATCTCGCTTGCTCACGGAGTCCTTAGAGTCGTTCGGGCCCCCGTGTCAGCGCGTTGTAACCCACTTTAGCATACTAGTGCAATCACTTTGGACGTGGGGTTATTATCTCCCCGAGAGGTCGAACAGATAAAAACGACCCCCATGCTTCACGTTTGTCCCGGATACCCTATTCTATTGCTCGGCATATTCTCGGATGTATAACCCTTGCGGAAAAGGGGCCCTAAGTTGATCCTCATTCAACAAGTAAGCTCGGCGGGGATCTTGTCCGGCCGAGTCCTTCGAATCGAGGATGCGAGTCTCGTGACTGCTAGTTAGTTCCCTTGGGCGTCCGGTCCACATCCGGAACCAGCGGCGATTCGAGCATGTCTCGTCTGTCGATTCCTCGAGCATCGACCCATGCTTGGGATCACGACGGTCGCGAGTACGCTACAATCTGCTGGTTGCCTTCTCCCTAAACATCGATCTATGTCTAGTTCCCTGTCGTCCCGATCCATGCTGCCGGATGCGCGATAGCTCTTCGCTGCGAGAGCGTGTCCCGAGCAAGCGCCGCTCGGATATCGCGGTAGCTCTTCACTGCGAGCGACTGTCCCGAGCAAGCCTTTGCTTTCGGATGCGCGATAGCTCTTGACTGCGCGAGGCGACTGTCCCTAGAGCAAGCGGCTTTCCGGATGCGCGATAGCTCTTCAGCTGCGAGACCACATCCCGAGCAAGAGCGCGCTCGGATGCCGATAGCTCTTCACTGCGAGACTGTCCCGATCAAGCGGCTGCTTTCGGATGCGCGGTAGCTCTTCATTGCGAAACCACATCCCGAGCAAGCGCCGCTCGGATGCCCATGATAGCTCTTATTGCGAGACTGTCCCCGAGCAAGCGCTGCTCGGATGCCGCATAGCTCTTATTGCGAGACCACATCCCGAGCAAGCGCCGCTCTGATGCGCGATAGCTCTTGACTGCGAGACCACATCCCGAGCAAGCGGCGCTTTCGGATACCGCGATAGCTCTTATTGCGAGACTGTCCCGAAACAAGCGCTTTCGGATGCCCATGATAGCTCTTGACTGCGAGACCACATCCCCGAGCAATATTTGCTTTCGGATCTGCGATAGCTCTTATTTGCGAGACCACATCCCCGAAACAAGCGGATTTCGGATACATGATAGCTCTTATTTGCGAGACATCCCCGAACAAGCGCTTTCCGGATGCTGTAGTAGCTCTTATTGCGAGACCACATCCCGAGCAAGCGCGCTGCTCGGATGCAGCATAGCTCTTATTTGTGAGACCACATCTCCGAGCAAGCGCCGCTTTCGGATACCCTTGATAACTCTTATTCGAGACACATCCCCGAACAAGCGGCCTTTGCCGGATGCATGATAGCTCTTATTGCGAGACCACATCCCGAGCAAGCGCGCTTTCCGGATGCCGCGATAGCTCTTCGCTGCGAGACACATGTCCCGATCAAGCCTTTGCTTTCCGGATGCGCGATAGCTCTTATTTGTGAGACCACATCTCGAGCAAGCGCTTTCCGGATGCCGCGATAGCTCTTATTGCGAGACACATCCCCGACAAGCGCTGCTTTCGGATCTACGCGGTAGCTCTTACTGCGAGACCACATCCCGAGCAAGCGCGCCGGATGCGCGATAGCTCTTCAGCTGCGAGACATCCCCCGACAAGCGCTACTCGGATGCGCGGATAGCTCTTCGCTGCGAGACCACATCCCCGAACAAGCGCTGCTCGGATGCGCGATAGCTCTTCAGCTGCGAGACTGTCCCCGATCAAGCCGCTTTCGGATGCGCGGTAGCTCTTGAGACCACATCCCGAGCAAGCGCGCTGCTCGGATGCGCTGATAGCTCTTACCGCGAGACCACATGCCCCCGAGCAAGCAGCGCTGCTCGGATCGCATGATAGCTCTTGGCTGCGAGACCACTGTCCCGAGCAAGCGGCGCTTTCCGGATGCGCGAATAGCTCTTCGCTGCGAGACCACTGTCCCGAGCAAGCTCGCTCCGGATGCGCGATAGCTCTTCACTGCGAGACCTCCTGTCCCGAAACAGCGGCTTTCTTCGGATGCCGCGATAGCTCTTATTGCGAGACCACATCCCGAAACAAGCGCTGCTTCGGATGCATGCGATAGCTCTTATTGCGAGACCACATCCCCGACAAGCGGCTTTCGGATGCGCGATAGCTCTCCGCTGCGAGACACTCCCCGAACAAGCGGCCTTTCGGTTGCCTTGATAGTTCTTCAACTCGCGAGACTGTCCCGAAACAAGCAAGGCCGGATGCCACAGCGATTTTTAATTCATGAGAGTTTCCGCCCCGAGCATGATTGCTCATGCACCGTAGCGATTTTTCGCTACAAGATTCCTCACTCGAGCAAGGGCAGCTCGAACTGCAGACAGCTCTTCGCCGCATGACTCAATCCCTCTTTAAAGTCTAGAGGCTTAAGGCGGAGGCCTCGGCAAGGCCTTTTCCCCTTTAGCCTCGGGGCTAGCCGTCGGGTATTGGATATCTTGTACCAAAGGCGACCATTGAAGCCGGCGCCAGCCGACTATGCTCTTGCGGATGGTGCCGCAAAGGCCGACCGTGTGTAGCCGGCTCACGGGGCTACCAGTCCCCCATCAAATCGTCCCGAGCAAGCTAAGCTCGGGGCCCATGACAAGGCGACGTGGCATTAAATCTTGTGACTCGAGAGATCGCCGCCCGGGATCCATTGCCACAGTCCGCACCGCCTTAATTGGCTTTCGGCTAGCCTACGTCGCGTGGTACCCGTGGTGGTAGCGACGACCGCTTGCCCTCGTCCTCTCGATGCTTAGCCCCACTGTAATAAATGATTTGTCTCTGTAATTCCCTATAAATACCCCTCCTCACGGTGGGTAGGGGTTGGACCTTGATACTACGCACATACTTACACATCTCGCTTGCTCACGGGAGTCCTTAGAGTCGTTCGGGGCCCCGAATCAGCGCGTGTAACCCACTTTAGCATACTAGTGCAATCCTTTGGGCGTGGGGTTATTATCTCCCCATGAGAGGCGAACCGGATAAAAACGACCCCCCTGTGCTTCACGTTTGTCCGGATACCCTATTCTATTGCTCGGCATATTCTCGGATGTATAACCCTTGCGGAAAAGGGGCCTAAGTTGATCCCTCATTCAACAAATAAGCTCG
Organism: Guadua angustifolia; assembly: GCA_036346375.1. Lineage (NCBI taxonomy): Eukaryota > Viridiplantae > Streptophyta > Magnoliopsida > Poales > Poaceae > Guadua > Guadua angustifolia. Next base: position 30,471 of record JAYEVE010000676.1, on the reverse strand, counting down.
GCGAGGATCCAATTGGTGAATTACTGTTTATTAACAAGACTTATATCATGCTATTCCTCTTATCGTCAATAAGCAACCGGTGAAAACCATTTGCAAATCGGAGCTTCCAATAAAAAGTTATGGCTAAAACAAAAAACAACATATCCATGTACAAGTAAGTAAACACATTTACTATTTGGTTACTATACTTAGAACATGTTTTCTTGTTTGTACAGGAATATGTTTTACTTTATTTTAGACATATGTTTTTATTGGTAGCTCCAATTCACGAACAAAATTTAACATTAGATTACTGACAACGAGAGATACAGAATGATATAAGTCTCGCTAATAAAATTACTATTGTATGATAGTAATTTTATGTTATAGATGTAGTAATTCCTAGTTATGTATATAGTAATTTCTGTTACCAGTTGGCAAAATTATTGTTTATTAGTGAGACATATATTTTTTTTGCTCTCGTGGTTAGTAAGCTACTGATTGAAACCATTTGCAAATTGGAGCTTTCAATAAAAGTTGTGGCTAAAACAAAAAGAAAACATATTCATGTACAAACTACAAAATGCATTAACTAGTCGGTTTGACCACATAATTGATTCGGTAGTAATTGCATCTGTTGTTTTATAGTAAAATATATTCATGATTTACTATCGAATTGCTAGCAATCAGTACGATGTGTTTTGCATACACTTCTTCACCTGCTGTATGGCTCGATCGGACTAGGTTAAATTGCCCGCTACGTGTAGGCAAGAATAGCGCTTCTCTTTCTCGATATGTATATATATAGGTGGGATTTCATCTAGATCTGAATTATTCAAGTTAGATTCAACACCCTGTTAGCCTACTTTCATTCTTTCATCATGTATCTACTTTCAACTATAGATACATAGGCAAAAGGATGAAAGTAAGCAAACAAGGGAGTTGAATCAAATTTGAATAATCTAGAACAAGACCATGGTGAAAGAATAAAAGTAGGCAAATAGAGGCATTGAATCAAACTTGAATAATCCAGATCAAGATGAAATCCCACCTTCTCCACTTAAACACGTCTTACATATAACCCTTAGAAAAAAATTACAAAATTCCACACTTTAATTGAGGCGGTGGGATTTCGCTTAGATTGGACTCTCTCTCTCTCTCTCTCTCTCTCTCTCTCTCTCTCTCTCTCTCTCTCTCTATATATATATATATATATATATATATATATATATATATATAATGGTTCCATATTGTTGAGAGTACGTACTCCCACTCTAAGTATACCGCTTAAATGTTGTTATACCTTTTTATCCTTTTCTTTTGAGCATACTCTAATAGTGATTATAAGATACTCCAAAATAAGTTCCATGAAAAATTTCATTATGGTCCATTCTTTATAGCATAATTTGTCTATACACTCCTTTTACATATGAAAAGTGTATATAGCAAAAATAAAGGGCTTAGATGAAATTTTTTCAACTATGTCGCATTGGAGTATCTTAGAATTATTATTGAAGTATGCCAAAAGTGATAAAGGAGTATAACACATTCGTTTAAGTAGTATATTAGAGGTGAGAGTATGTACTCTGAGAATACGGAAAAGGCTTCACACACACACATATGCTATTTTATAGTTGCGTGTAGAATAGCGTATTCTACGTGTCAGCCAGTTTTGTTTACCGACCGAGCCCACACGCAGATTTAATTAGTGCAATGGACTGTCCAGTTAACTAAACCCATTACGTGGCAAAACTACTACTAATTAAACGTGTTTGAACATGAATGACTAATAAATGCTAGTTAGTGCTTGTACATGAATCTATCTCTATTTGATTTAGCCATAACTTTCAAATGAAAATAATTTTGGACTTCAAATTTTTAGGATTGTAGAATCTCACATCCTCTACATATGATAATTTTTGAGAATTTTTTAAAATTTGTACATGTGTTTTTTATGAACTTTAGAAAACACTGGAATATCTTGCCTTTCATTATTCAAACAAATGACATGTTACGAGCTATTGCACTAGATATTACTATACAAAAATAAAGTGTTAGACAATAGATTTACAAAGATGTAGTAACATATTGAGTAATAGATAGTAAAATGCAGTTTTCTTGACACAAAAAGTAGTATATGCTGGTGTTTGCCACATTATTATTTTTATATCTCTCAAATACAATTGAGTTTGGTCTTTAAATTTTATAGGGTTGTAAAATATCACCTCCCCTACGTGTAAATTTTTTTGAAAATTTTTTACAGTAAATGTTATTTTTTTGGCAATAAAAGGTAGTATATGCTATTGTATGGCACTTTATTATTTTTATATCTCTCAAGTCCGATTGAGTTTGGTCTTCAAATTTGACAAAATTGTAGAAACTCAACTCCCCTACGTATGGTAATTTTTTGAGAATTTTTCAAATATTTTATTGCTTGTCCACCAAAGAGAACTATATTCTTATTCATGAAAATCAATAGCACACATTTTCAAAAATTCTAAAAAATTACCATAGATAGGGGAGGTGAGATTATACATCTCTATAAAATTTGAATATCAAAATCAAAAACCAGCTGAAAGATATGAAGAAGACAAATTCGGTTGACTAGTGATTTTTCACTTTCTAGTGTTTTGTCAATTTCATATCTTTCAAATGCGATTGAGTTTGGTCTTCAAATTTTGTAAAATTATAGAAACTCACCTATCCTACATATGTTAATTTTTTAAGATTTTTTGGAAACTTATACATATAATTTTCATAGACATTACACCATACAACTACTGTGTATAGTATGTAAAAACTCATTAAGTAAGAGGCAGTAAAATGTAGTTTTCTTGAAGTAAAAGGTAGTATATACTTCTGTTTGGCACTTTGTTATTTTTATATCTCTCAAATCTAAATGAGTTTGGTCTTTAAATTTTACAGGGTTGTAGAATATCACATTCCTTACGAGTGGTAATTTTTTGAGAATTTTTTACTGTAAAAGTAGTATATGCTGCTGTATGGCACTTTATTATTACATTGAGTAAGAGACAGTAACACATTGAGTAAGAGACAGTAAAATACAGTTTTCTTGACAGTAAAAAGGTAGTATATGCTCTGTTTGGTACTTTGTTATTTTCATATCTCTCAAATCCAATTGAGTTTGGTCTTCAAATTTTATAGGGTTATAGAATATCACCTCCCCTACGTGTGGTAATTTTTTGAGAATTTTTCACAGTAAAATGTTAATTGTTTGACAGTAAAAGTTAGTATATGCTGTTGTTTAGCACTTTGTTATTTTCATGTCTTAAGTCCGATTGAGTTTGGTCTTCAAATTTTATAGAATTATAGAAGCTCAACTCTCCTACGTGTGGTAGTTTTTTGAGATTTTTTCAAATATTTCATTGCTGGTCCAGCAAATAGAACTAAATTCTTATTCATGAAAACTAATAGTACACATTTTCAAAAATTCTAAAAATATTACTATAGATAGGGGAGGTGAGATTATACAACCCTGTAAAATTTGAATATCAAAATCAATACCAACTGAAAGATATGAAAAAGACAAAGAAAAAACAGATTTTTGTACAAACTACAATACACATTAACTAGTTGGGTTTAGCAACGCATGAACTAGTAACAGATTCGGTAGTAATTGTATTTATTGTTCTATAGTAAAACATATTTGTGATTTACTACCGAATTGAATTCAATCAGTACAATGTACTTTGCATGCACTTTGCTAGTAAATTCATCGGTTGTTCTGTAGTACAGTGTTTTGTGATTTACTACGGGATGTATTTACTAGTGTTGTTTGCAATGCATTAATTCACTACGTTTCGGCCAGCACGTGGAATTTACTTCTTTGGTCGGAGCGTAGAATAGCTATTCCACGCACCATGAGTTAAAAAGGATGTTTTCTCTATGTATTTTCATGTGAAATTTTTAGGATGCTGAGTTTAACCAGTTTACTAACTAATTCAAACAAGTTTGAACTAAAATTTAAACTAGAGTTTCCCTTTTTTATGATAGTTTGGTTGTAGGTATGTGTTGATTTTATATATAAATCAGCAAAGCATGCGATCCAAACTCGTTCAAAATCTTTGAATTCAAGTATATTTTTCAAATGTATGTGTTTCATTTGAATTTTTATAGATCAGTATATATCATAAAATCAAATTTTTTGAAAAACATACTCAAATATTGCTTGAATTTGTGCATTTGAAATCATGGTGCCCAGGCGCTATAGTGCCACTACCTACGGCACCATAATCCAAAACAGGTATTTCCCCTATGTATTTGCATTCAAAAATTTTAGGATGTTGAGTTTAACTAATTTATTGACTAGTTCAAATAAGTTTGAACTAAAATTCAAACTAGAGTTTCCTTTTTTGATGATAGTTTAATTGTAGGTATGTTCTGATTTTATATATAAATCAGCAAAGCATGTGATCTAAATTCATTCAAATCTTTGAATTTAAGTATATTTTTTCAAAGGTATGTGTTTCATTTGAATTTTTATAATGGGTATATACCCTAAAATTGAAATTTTCGAAAAATATACTCAAATATGGCTTGAATTCATTTATTCAAAATTATGGCACCTAAGCCCCACGTGCCCCATTTCACCGTCCTATATGTATGTAGACACACACATATATATACCTATATACATTTATATTTGTGTATATATATGTGTGTGTGTATTTTGTGTGTATATATATATGTGTGTATATAATATAATTATGGGGGCATCATGATCCAAAACGAGCATATTCCCCTACATATTGCATATGAAAACTTTTAGGGTGTTGAGTTTAATTAGTTTGCTAACTCTTCCTCTAAAACTATCTTAGGGTGTAAATTGATACGATTTTATAAGTTTAGGGGTTAAATACCTGATTTTGTAGTTAGGGTGTTAAATGGAATTTTTGAAAAGTTAAGAACGTAAAATGGACTTATTCTAATATAAATATATGGTGATTACTTGCCCTTTTGTTTGTTTCAAAATTTGTATAATTTATATTAGAAGGTGATGTAATACTGCTAGCTTTGTTTTCGGATTTATTCTGGAAGGAGTTAAGTTGTGTTGTCGGGCAATTTAAGTTTTTCTCAAGGATTTTTCTTTTCACCGTGTATTTGAAATTCAAATCTTTGGAGATTTTGGGTTTGTGGTCTCTAGAATTCTATGTAACTTTTATTCTTTTTCCCCCTCTCCCTTTTATTTTCTTTTATGTGGCTGTCAATCCTCGGGGGCGGATATTTTTTTGTTTCTCTTCCTGCCGCTACCGACTCCCTCCAGTCTTCCCCTCCCGATTCCAGCGTCGCTCCCCATGCGCCTGCGCCCTTCTCAGCGCCCTCCCAGCGCCCGCTCGTCACGCCCAAGCTTCCTCAGCGCCCCGGCCTCCCGCCGCTTGCCCCGCCGCCCTCGCCTCGTGCCTCCCGCGCTGGCGCCTCCTCCCAGTGCGCCCTCGGCCGAGCTCCAAGCTCTCTGCCTCCACAGCGCCTGGCTCACGCTGTCATTCTTCCTCCGGCGTCCTGGCCGTGAGCTTCTCAGCCAGCGGTTCCCCAACTCGGTTGAAGTGCCCTCCCTCTTGGCTTCTCCTTGTGGTGAGTACTCTGGTACCATTAAAGAGGCTTGGTCCTTTGTGCATGGCATGTGTTCGATGAAATGGTGTGAGGTGTCTTGGCGTGTGTAGTGTCTCTTGTTGGGGCGATTCGAGGGCGGTGGTTTAATGGATATTAATCGATGATCGAGTTGCGATCTGTCTTGAATGTGAGATGTGGTTTTTAGGAGTGTTCACTACTGATTCTACCTCGTGTCGATTGATCAATATCTATTTTAAAGCGATTCTAGCTTTGTATTAGTTCTGTTGAGCAGAGACTTTATAAGAATTAAATCCCATATTAGCTATATATGGTGCGGCTCTGCATTAGGCTAAATGAAAATTTTGTACGGATAAAGATTTAAAAATATGAACTTACTGTATAGAATTATCATCGAACCATGTATCTCGAGGCATTTTCAAAGACTTGAAATAGTATTATGCTTCACATGTACTTTGATGTTGTTGGAATGCATAAAAGAAATCGTCATTGATTGGAATGGTATTAGTTGCATCAAGAGGGACAAGGGTAATTGGACTGCCAGAATGAAACACCTGGAGTGGTAATATATTAGCTAATTTGCTGACCTGCTAATTGAAGTGATAAAATGTTGAAGGCAGCTTCACATGTCATTGAGTTATTGTCTCAAGTATGCAAGATCAAGCTCATGTACAAGTATACTAATCACCTAATGCTTTGTTCTGACAAAAGAATCATAGATCCCAGTTTGTCACAATACAAAGTCTAATAAGAGTGTGCCAGGCACTTAACCACAAAAGGAGAGTAACAAATCTAACAAGTATGTCAACAAGGTAAGAGAATTACTAAAAATACACATAATTTTACAATCCCTCAGAAGGATTTATTATGGAGACTAGAAGACAAAAGCAATAGATAGATGAAACGTGATTGTGGCTTTGCTCCTTTGGAGAAGTGCTACTATTTTGGATTCAAATTTAGAGATATAGATGTGTAAAGAAATAAGGAAAATATACATGCAAAGTTCAACCAAAGGAAAAGGGTAGAAATAGGCAGCCTCTTTCAAATCTGACACATATACCTGATATGCAGCTAAAGGATCTCCAAATATGTTGAATTCGCTTTGGGGTTAATCTTGTAACTAGTGAACAAGTTCTAGTGGTCACCACATTCTGTAAGCACACAAGATGCATTTTACGGACAGCAACTTTGTAGGGTTCTTTGATTTCACACCACCACCCATAATGTATATGTGCTTCACATTTCTTTTCGGGAAGAGTGTCTTGAGGGTGGTCTCGACCTGAGTTGCCTCACCACGGGTAAAAGGCAAGTGCATCTCCTAGAGCGTTAGTAGGGTGTTAAATGCTTTGCTTGCGATAAAAGTATGAAAATTCTAATGATATGGTTATGTTTAATAGCGTATCTAGAAGTTGCTCTTAGCATGGTAATGGGGATGGATGAATGTTAGCAATGGGAAGGTAAGTTATTCAATTTCGATTATTACAGCGCCTTATGAATTGTATAAATGAGTATGGTTATGTTGATGCAAAGGATAAAGTGATTAAATGATAATGTGTGTGTTATATTCATGTTTGTGTTGTGCTTATACACATGACTTTATTTACTCTCGAATGAATTACATCGGGGAAATAGCAAGTTAATTGGTACTTCCATATTGGTTATGGCTATGTGTGGTGAAAATGAATGAGGGATGAGATGCATTCACGTCAATTGCATAATTGCATTCATGATGGACGAGGCGTCCCATGTTGATCTCGGCCTCGGTGCTCACCCGTAGTGAGCACAAAAGTCCTATTTCGTAGTCCCATTCATCGATGGTGAATGGGAGCGAGTCGATAAGAGAAGGCCCGCCACGGATGGGTGGGATTGAGGGTGCACACCGGCGGGTGTGCACTCATTTATCTTAGGTATCACGCTATGACAATGTGCATTATGAGCATGCATGGTGCATTCATTCTATGATTCATGAGAAAAAGGATGAGAGCATAAAAGCATGGCATTGTGTGATGAAATTGGTAAATGTTAATTGATGAGAATGGAAATGACAGGTTGAGTATTGAGTCGTGGACTCATCCTGAAATGATTGTTGAGGCATGAGTAAGGTTTGTTTATGTTCCGAGTTGGATGTGGTAAGTAGGGTTAGTTTCCGCTTCTTTAACTGGATAATGTCAATTAAGTAATGATTATAGCAATTGATGAAGTATTCGTGTTCTTGCGTTTTGAAGTTATATAAATTCAAATTGCTCCCTTTATTTAAGGATGTCAAGTAAAGAAACTATTACTGTATGTTTTGAAGTCGTATTCTAATCGAATTCATTACTTTTATGTTTGATTGCACTTTGCTGAGTCTTGGACTCACGCTTGTTTGCTCCCTGTTTTAGGTACCTTGCAGATGACTCGCTGGGTTGGGGAGTAGAACACGTGCGACTTTAGCCATCGCATTTAATTAATGCATAAAGCACGAATGTATTTAGTGGGGTTGTAATATGTTATTTGTCGTCGCGTAGTTTATCTTTTGTTAGCGGAGGTGTGATTGATATCTAAGGACCTGCTAGAATGTCTCTTCGTGATTGAATGATTGATTTATCTTTGTTATTGTTTTCTACGTCTGGCGAGTGGATGTCCTTCTTTCTAGGAAGGTCATGCGAAATTTGAACTTTGTCGACTTAGTTTTAGTCTGGTTTTAGAGTTAGCGGTTGTTTTAGACAATTCTATTGAGTTGTTGTTGAGTGTTTAGAGTTTTTGGGTAGCATCCGTGGCTTGTGGCGCCGGGGTGTTACAGGTGATGTGTACAAACACTAATTAAATAGATATACCATTTACCCTTTTCTTCAGAGAGATGATCGCGAATATTTGATTTGAATGTAAAGTGCCAACCCTTACCACGTAACAAATCTCATACCCTTTCTCTTTTCTCGCCATTGTTTACAAGTGATCTCGCTTCTTTTCTCTGGAGCTCATTATGAAAGCTAGTCTTCCAAACACTAGTTTACAATTATGATTCCATTGATCGAATATCGGTGGGAAAAAAAGTGTAATGGGTCGACGATTCTCTAATACACGTCTTCCATTTTCCAGTGGATAATCAAATCCAATAAATTAATTAGCTACTCCATCAACCAAGTAGATCAGCTTAATTTGTATATATCTATAATTGTGTCGAATTGTGATAAGCCGATGCGACGTACGAGAGGAGTAAAGTTGCAGTGTTTTTATTTCTCGAATTGAGTACTATTTAGGCACAACAATTGCTATTTAAGTACTCAATCTAATTTGATTCTCTTAATTAAAGGGGTTGTTTTTTGATAGTGGGTGAATCGAACTGTGGCTTCCCGGAAGCTCATATATATACACACACACTGCTACAAAACACCAAATCACAGACGGTTCACAAAACCACATCACAGATGGTTTTGTGAACCGTCTGTTCAAAGTGTCAATGATGACAATAGGTCATCATAGACGGTTTTTAAATCATCAATGAAAATTAACATCACAGACGGTTCTAAACTAGAACCGTCTGTGCTAAAGGCTCATCACAGACGGTTCTAGCCTAAAATCGTCTGTGATGAGGACTAGCTGGTAATTTAAAAACACTAAATTAGGGGGAGACTTCCCAGGATATCACCTATCCTAATACTACTCTCGCCTAAGAACGCTTAACTTCATAATTCTGATCAGATCCGGACGTTTTTAACACAACACGTGTGGTCTTCCCAGGAGGTCACCCATCCTATTACTACTCTCATCTAAGCACGCTTAACTTCAAAGTTCTTATAAGATCCAGTATTTTAGGCTAGTGTTGGTATGATAACATCTAACATATAATGCGTCCTTCCTCCTTTTAACCCTGTGAAGCACCCGAACACCGATTTCCAATTATTTCAAATTAGCAAACTATATATAGATAATTAGCAAAATTTAAAACTTTCAAATTTATTTTCCGTACTTTTAACTATTAATGATGCTTACAATATCTGCCATTACTATTCACAGAACTTGTAAAAACACCATAATTTTTGACTTGTACCTTCGATTTTGGTGTTCTTGAGCTTTCCGGTATCATCAAACGATGAGCTCTCCGATTATATTCTTTTGGGCACTGATTCTAGTTTGCAAATAAGAAATCCGAACACTTTTGTTAAAATGATCATAACTTTTGACTTGTAACTCTGATCGAGGTGTTCTTTGGCTCGTTTGAAAGATAACAAAAAGTAGTGTGCCAAAATCAGATGGTCGAATCCTGATAAATTGTGCGAGTGCGTGCGTGATGACGAAATTCCAAAAAAATGTCGTTTAGAGCCTCAAAACGGCCTCCAAAGTTTTGAATCTGTTTCGGTTGTTCTTTTCAATTATTGCAAATGGAATATTAGTTCCAATTATTTAAAATGTAATATTATTTAATGTTAATTCTTTCAAATTAGAAGGCAGGTGAGGTAATTAGGAATATTTAAAATTTTCTATTTTTTATTATTTGTGGCGGTTTCAAATTAAAACCGTCTATAATGATGTGAACATCACAGATGATTTTTTGCTAAAACCGCCTGTGGTGTTCACCTCATCACAGATGGTTTTATCCACAAACCGTTTGTGATAAAGTGAGAACTTCACAGACGGTTTGTAGATTGAACCGTCTATGATGAGGTGAACATCACATACAGTTTCAACCACAAACTGTTTGCGTTGTGTCCAAAACACATCATAGACGGTTTTCATAAAAAAAACAGTCTATGATGATGTGTCTAATATAACCCTTTTTGTAGTAGTGATACGTGTATATATATATATATGTGTGTGTGCGCGCGTGCATAGTTAAGCCACTCACATGTAGCGATGGATATATATCGAGCCAAGTCCTTATTTTATTGAGCTTTTTTCGAAATTTGCATAGTTTGATTTAGGGATAATTAATACTATATCACTCCATTCATAGGGACTTCAGGAAATACTACTCGTTGTCTCGATGATATATATGTGGATTTGCAACCTTTAGAGTGGTATAGTATGAATTATCATTGTAATGGGATTACAATTTAATATCATTTTATTTATATTTTGGAATTATTTTTAAAATCGAGCTAACAAGCGGAGCCAGAGCAAAATCCAATTCTATTTAAAATCAACTTATTTAAATTTTTAACCAATATACAAGAGTAACTGAAACAATATTAAACCGAGCTAATGAGTCCCACCACCACAATGAGCCATGAGTCACATGCAATGCAAATTCGATCTGCGCAAAAGCAAGTAGTCTATGACCGTAACTAAACAGGCTAACTTAACATTATTTTGAACGGGATTCTTTCGTTTGAAGTTAGTTTGAAGGAATATATAAATTATTTAGCACATCGGACATGACATCGATCCATGCGTGGTCGGCTAACAGATACCATATCATGAAACATGAGAGGAAACTTCTATTGCGATATATTACCGAACTATATATGATTCGACTACTTTATATATACGCTAGCTAGCTACCTCTGTGTGTGTACTGGCGGTCCAATTAAGCGTGAGACTCCAGCAGCCAAACTGCTGTAAAGTGTCGATCTGAATATATTTGGATTTTGAGAATCAACATGGATTGCGCTGTCACTTTAGGCTTAGTGTTATACGTACGTACGATGGCTTTTCGATTAACAGGTCCATCTTGATATTTGGTTTGGATTTTGTTAACTGTGACGACATGATATCCCAGAGCTACGCCACACAACATATATACTCCCTTCAGGCACAAAACAAATTCTTCTCCTTTGCAGGTTAAATAGGAATGATCGTGTGTTTCAGCACAAAACAAATTCTTCTCCTTTGCAGGTTATTTTTGCTATTATCCACTGGCTACGTACATGGCTTGTGCTGCAGAAGGTGGATTTGCGAACTATTTTGGTGGAGGCTACGCATTGCTTGCGCGGATGGCCAAGGTGTTCTATTCGAGCTTATGGGTGGCGTTCTAGTCTTCGGATTGCTTGTCCCTAGATGTGTGGGTCTTTCTCTTTTTGTGTTTGGCTGTGTGCTTTAACTAAGCAGAGGCCGGAAGTACTTTCAAGAACATGTATCATCTTGATGTATTGCTCTTGAAATTAATAAAAAGCTTCCATTATCAAAAAAAAATACTCCCTTCAGGCTCCAGTCACGAAAGAGTGGCATTTTTTACTTTTCAAAGTTTGAAAGATTTTACTTTGAATATTAAATTAAGTTGAAACAATATTTCACGTAGTCGTTTGAAATATGTCTGTGGAATTTAATTAGTAGTTGAAGTGACGGCCGGGTCATTAGACTGCCGACATGATTGATTGCTATACTATTCTCCTAGATACTCCGTCTACTCCTTTCACTTACCGTTTCGGATATTAATTAACACGATCTCCACGTGCATTGAATCGTTACCTTTTATAATTACATGTTACCAGAAATTGTTAAAAGTATAACGGTATATGGAAGTATTTCTTATGCCAAATCTAACATGCATGCAATACCATTTATGTGAAATATCTAAATACTTTTATACATATTAGCTAGTGGTGAAAATTATAAAATGACGACTACACGTACGCATTCTAGTGAGCACGGGAACAAGTAAAAGCTAATATATAGCACATACTCCTATAATACTATATATGGTTTATGCTCTCCTAGTCGGGAACAAGTAAAAGCTAATATATAGCACATCCTCCTATAATACTATATATGGTTTATGCTCTCCTAGCTATAGCTAAGCTAGCTTTCCCCAGCCGTTTGTTTCACGCTAGTCGCAATAGCTACAGTCGTTGATGGCGAGTTTCACATGTTTGAAACCCTCGCTTACCTACAGGGCTACACCATTATAATAATTTAGCGGTGCATAAAAAAAAAGTATATTAGTTAAATATTGACATGAGTCAATTTTGAATGAAATTAGATTTTACACTGGTTAGGCTCAGCTCGTTACCTCGATTCTCAAAATTAATACTTTCAGACTATACATAAAATAATATTAAATTAAACTATGTTAATTTTAAAAAACTAAATAAAATGAGAACTTGTTTCGATATCCAGCCCTAAACACTTGTGCTTACTGTCAAACTAGCTCCTATATATATACCTAATAAGTACCTACCTAGCTAGCTAGCTAGGCCGTCGAAAAGCAAGCTTGGAATTAACTTTCAATTTCAATCGATCGATCGAGTTACTTGGATTCCTAATAGGAAAGAAGGGACGAAAGGAATTGGCAATGGGGATGGAATGGCAAAGGAATTGGTAACGGGGATGGAATGGCTCTCGATGTGTTTAGCCTTTCGGCCACTTTGGATCATATATTAGACGTTGGTAGGCCGCAGCAGGTACAATAATATTATTCGCTGATTCCCCTTCTCCCCGATCTTAAGCATGTAACACCACTCAAATTAAAATAATGAAACTATTTTTCAACACAAATCAAAATGATACCACTAATTTAAAAACCTACATTTGTGTCGGTTCGGAACACACATCTGTGTTGGTTTTTAAATTGATATAGATATAGTGACACTGATTATCGGAGATTATCAGTGTCGGTTTTCAAACCGACACTAATAAGACTATTTATGTCGGTTTTTGACTAGAACCGACACAGATAGTATTATGTGTGTCGGTTTTTTTGCTATAACCGACACATGATAATATGACCAAAAATGTATCCGTTATTATTTGTAATTGTGTAAGATCTGGCAACTCCGTGCCACGTGTCCACCTCACGTGAGCGGATTTAGGGCCTGTTTGGTTGCTTGGTTCTACGTGATCAGACTCGCGAGTGTCAGAGAACTAGCGTTTGGTTGCTCATTGTATCGCGTGAGCCTGCACCCACGCATGCAAGATGGTTGTTTGGTTGCCTGTGTGCGATGCAAAGCTAGACCAGCACGATGCACAAAGCACTTGCAGTCAGGCTCATAGGAAACGAGCTCCATAAATGTTCCCTCGGAGCCAGGCTAGGACGGTGCAAGCTCCCGCGGTCAGACTCGTACGAGACGGCAACCAAACAACCCTTAACTTCCGAGAGGGTCACCCATCCTAGTACTACTCTCGCCTAAGCACGCTTAACTTCAAAATTCTTATAGGATCCAGTGTTTTAGTGCTGGTATAATCGTATGTACCGTATAATGCGTCCTTCTCCCCTTAATCCCACAAAGTACTAGAACACCGATTTTAATGTTCTCATATTCCGAACACAATTTGAGCTATATTTTAGTGCTGTCATACTCCGAAAAGGGTGCAAAACTTTGGAGGCCAATGTGAGATCCTAAATGACGTTTTTTTAATTCTGTCGCCGCACTCGCATTCACACAAATAATCATTGAAATACCTATTGATTTTCGGACTTTAGCATTTTCGGATGGAGCTTCTCGTTAACTTTCCAACGAGCCAAAGAACGCCGATTAGAGTTACGAGTCAAAAGTTATGATATTTTTACTAACGGTGCGGAGGCGAAGACTATTTTTATCGGTTTTTGGCTAGAACCGACATAGATAATATTATTTATGTCGGTTTTTTGTTAGAACCAATACAAATAATATGACTACTATTTGTGTTGATTTTTGGCTAGAACGACGACATAAAAAATTAGACTATTTATATCGGTTCCAATTTAAAACCGACACAATCACAAACAATGTATTATTTGTGTCGATTTCAATTAAAAACTAGCACAAATAGTTTCTTGCCGTCATTTTAAATTTTAGAACCGACACAAAAACGTCATCTGTGTCGGTTCCAAAAAAAACCGACACAGATAGATCGTCACATATTTGAGGTTTTGTAGTAGTGTACTATTTTCATGAAAATAGCAAACTTATATACTTTAATATATATTAATATATATTAATGATTAAAGTATATATCTCCGTGCATGATTTGATCAATGCATGCAAATTAATCTTATGATCATCGAGCTTATCTAATTAGTTCATGCATGCTACTAATTAATAATATCTGTGGCAAATGCTAAGAATATGGAACATTTCTTGTGCCATTTCGGTCATGCACCATTAGCCATCTAGCTAGCTAGCAACTCACGATCCCAGAAAATATATTTAGCCCATTACCATTAACTGGCCCTGCAAGTTCATACATGAGGTACATGCAGTTTGGTATTCAAGATTATTCTCTGCGTACGTGTAAATTGACTTTGAAGAGATAAGCATGCATATATGCAAGCTGCATGCCAAAGATAACGAGCAAATTATATGCGTTCAGTCTCTCGACAAAAGAAAAATGCATGCATAGACATCGATCGATAATCCAATCCGAGCCAGCTCGATCTCCTGTCAACAAAGCGAGAAGATATATTCTGGCCACCGGCCTTGCGTCAGCTGCATGGACTTAATTATATGTATGCACTGCTCGAGAGATGTAACAACCCGAAATTTAAGAATGAAATTAAAAAATGAAATTGAGTTTGCGCCTCAATTTGAATTTTCATTATTGAATGATTTTCCCAGGATTTCTGGTTCTTAAGAAAATGCTTTTATTGATTGGATTGTGGATTCCGTTACTATAGAATGATACAGCACTATCCATTCATCTGAATCCGTTCTTAACTTTTCAGAAAAAAGCCGATAGTAATATATAATTCAGCGTGGTGAGAAATATGGCGCAAAACATCACTATCGGTCTGACCTCAGAACCGATATTGATGAGCCGATACTATTGGTTCCGAGGTCAGAACCAAAAGTGATGTTATAGATATCACTATCAGTTCTCATGTCTGAATCGATAGTAATATTTTACTATAGGTTTTGATATCAGAACCGATAGTAATGATTTTGTTATCACGATCAATTCTGAGATTAGAACCGATCATGATAGTAAACACCTCCTCGCGCTTCACCCCTCAGCTTCTCCTCTTGTTCCATTTAAATACCAAAAACCAAGATGTTCACCTCGTGCTTGACCTCTCGGCTTCCCCTCTATTCTATAAAAAGGAGTTTACTCCTCTCCGCCCGCATCACCCCTCCGCCTCCCCTTGCCTGTGTCACCCCTCCACCTCCCCTCACCCATGTCGCCCATCTGCCTCCCCGAGCATGTCGCCCATCTGTCTCCTTGCCTCCACGTCGCCCATTTGCCTCCCCAAGAATGTCACCGTCGTCTCCTCACCCGAGCTCGTCGTTGTCGTCTCCTCACCCGAGATCGTTGTCACCTCCTCCTCCCCGATCACTTCGCTGTTGCCTCTCTGATCACGTTGCCGTCGTCTCCTCCTCCAAGCACATCATCGCCTCCTCCCTGAGCACATTGTCGTTTACTCCCCAAGCACCTCGCCATCGTCTCCTCCCTGAGCAGTGTTAGCTACACTGACTTTTTAGTTCATGCTTTTTAAGTATAATAATCTCTCTGTGATTAATTTCTTTACCGTTATTGCAAAGGGGCTAGACAATTAACTTGTCTTAGGGACCTTGCATGTGGGGAGGCATTGTTCGTAAGGAGTTGGGCTAATTAGACTGTTCGTGACACATTGATTAATCCTTTACATCTTGCAATATTTGATTAGTTCAATTTGTATCATCTGTTAAGTGGTACTAGATATATGTTTATGCTCATTGTGCTTACTGTTCTACTTGTGTTTGGCTATTATTGTTTTGTTCATGCTATTGTTGGCTATTTTTAGCATCCGAACTGTTACTGGCATCCTCTATTTACATGCTTTTGTAGTCTGTGCTATTGTAATTTCACTCAGCATTCTTGAGTATTGATTCTCTTAAATATATCTTGGTCCAATTGATTAGGTTTTATAAATTGTCAACTATTAAATATGTTTTTAAAGGTAAGATTTTCACAAATCAGTCTAATATCTTGCCCCTAGTGGCAAGGAGGTCTTTCTAAGGTAGTTCGGCATCTGAGAACACCTTAAAATCAATTTGAGCTTGATTGCTAGTTGTACGCCTCTTTTAATGTTAATTATCATGCATATGATTAATTACCTAGTTATGAGTATATTTACTTTGATATTGTTAAGTATCATATATAAAATGGAGCCTATAAACAAGATAAATGACATGAAAAAGCTGCTGAATACTAAACAAAAATTTGATGTGGAGATAGAATAATTGAAGGGAAAGTCTATGTTAACAAAAAAAATTATGAGATAAAACAAAAACTAAAAGACATAGATGACAAACTGCAAGATATTGAATCTTTAACCATGTACTCATCATTAAGGAGCATAGGGAGAATGTAGAATTGGAAGAAGCCAAATCTGAGCTTATAGAGTTTTTTAATATTTAATTCGACATGGTAACTGATAATATACTAAGATAGCCTATTTTCACATAAAATGATCGCTTTTGTAGGGCTTAAAAGATATGACTGAAAGTCAATCAGTTATTGGTATCAAACAAATGGGCATTATGCCAGAGCTGTGGAACCATAAGGAGAACTAGAAAGTCTCTGTTGTAGAAGTTATGGCACATATGATGGCGGTCATGAAAAAGTACTAAGGTCTCCTTGTCTTGATCAACCAAATATTAATTATTGTTTCTCAATGTATGCTTGTTAATATTTTAACTAGTTTATTGTATCCTTTGTAACATAGCATGAAACACTTCAGACAAAAGTTAGCTATAAAAATGATACAAAATATTACTCTTGTACCAAGAAGTTCTGCAAGGAAAATGCTGCTAGAAGATTGTGCCACTAATTTCTGCATTTGAGTGTGTTCGGTGGACAATCTATGTGGTACTTTAGATGCAATTACTTGGGGCAAAGAGCCTTCTACTAGGATGTTGGGACTACCTAAGAAGAGTTACATTAGAGGATTGTGCTACTTATTTCTGTATTGAGTACTGTAAATGTGAATATACTGTGAATTTATCGATTTGTGATTATACTGTGAATGTGAATATTCTATAAATTTGTCAATTATGTATATACTATTAGTCTATAAATATACTATGAATTTCTCAAACTGTGAGTGTGAATATACTGTGAATATGATACTTGGGATTTATCTCTATCAGTTTCACACTTAGAACCGATAGAGATGTCTAATCTCTATCAGTTTCGAGCATAGAACTGATAAAGATAGTTCACTAATCTCTATCGGATCATAAAGATTTATGTATCGGTTCTGATCGTGAAACTGACACAGATTCCTAATTATCTCTATCGGTTTCTAGCTCAAAACCGATAGAGATAATATGTCTTCTCGGTCTATCTTGACTTTGGAACCAACACAGATAATGCTACATCTCTTTTGGGAAAAAACCAACCGTGATAGCCACTCATTATCACTGTATAAGGATTTTGTATTGCCACCAAAACTAACCTAGATGACAAAAAAAGAATTGATCTAGATGACCATTTCTGTAGTAGTGTTCTAAAATTTGGATTTTAAATTCAAGTAAATATAAAATCTAAAGAAAATTTATTTAAATTGTAATTAGTCCCCAAAACCCCTGTGTAAAGTTTTAGGAAATTTTGAGTACATTTAATGCCCCTAGAAAATTAAAATTTGCAAAATACATGAAGAATAGAAGCATTGTCAAAATTTTATGTGCAAGTTTGATCATGCTCTAAGAATTTTATGGTACCATCTGTAGCACCTGCAAATAATTTATAAAATTTTTCAAAAAGAATTTAACTTCATTTGCTACCTTTGAAAAATCAAATATCGAAGAACTTATTTTGAACAACAACATTGTCAAATTTTTGTAAAATTCCACAAGTGTGATCATGATCTGAATTTTTTATGGAATCTTAACCATTGCCTTAGAACACTACACAAAAATTTTGAAAACTTTAAATTGTAATTGGTGGCTCAATCGAAATTTGAAAGCCATGGCTGAAAAACAAATGTTAAAAAGGAATTTCTAAATTCCAAAAATAGAAAGCGTAAAACTCAAAAGGCCATGTCCAATTTGGGAAGGTAGGAAACTCGTGAGGTGTATTTCCCAATTTGGCTATCACTGCTCACGTCTCTCTGTGCCTGGGCCCGGTCATCCCTCCCTTATCCCACCTGTCAGCCGCCCTCCCCGCTCCTCCATGAGTCTGGCCGCATTCACGCCCACGCCGTGCGCGCCTGCTCATGGCAGAAGGCCACAAGCCACGCTTCTAGCCACCCCAAGCTAGTACTCACTGTGCACACCCACACTCTGGCCGCCCAACTCACATGCCATCTTCCCCCTGAGCCATTCCCGACCGACACGCAAAGGAGTCCGTCACCAGCCTATCTATGCTCAAGCCACCGTACACACCCACGCCCCACTCTCTACCTCTCCGAGCTTTTGACACACCATACTATCCCCGCTAAACCCACCGACCGAGCGTGCATGCAAGTTTGTCACAAAAGCTTGAAATCATGCCGACCCATGTGCTAGAGCCTAGGCCTCTTGTCGCCACCCTTTCCCCTTGCCTATTTAAGGCCGGCCAAGCCTCTCTATCGCCTCCCTAAACCACCTTGAACCTCTCCTATTGAACCAAACTCCAATTGTACCCTAGTACTTGCCATTGCCGCTAATCAAGCTCCACGAGCTGTCAAGCTCAATTGAGCTATCCCAGTGAGCATTTTTCGATTCATTCTATTTGAGCACCCTTGAGGTCCCCTGGTCACCTTCCTCCTCTTGATTGCACTTTCAAAAGTCCGAGGAGCTGTCACCACCTTGCCCTCCTTCTCCACGGCAAGCCACCGTCACCAGCTCACCCCAATGCTCCTCTAACACAGTAAGATGGCAAAATGGAGCTCTCTAGCTGCCGTAATGCTTTCTCCCATTTTTCCAAGCTTAAGCTTGTCTAATAATCTTCTTTTCCATTTAGCCATGTCTGCCATCGCATCTCATCACCGTTAGGCATCTCCAGTGATTGTCGTCCATTGCCGACCAGTGCTCCAACCTCCCCTCGGCCCCCTTGAGCTTTCCAAACCCACACCCAAGCTGTGTTGCCCCTCCCTAGCCGCTGATGAGCACCGCAACCACCTCCCCTGTCTTCGGGTAGCTGATGAGCGGGCCTCCCCCACCGAGCCGACACACTGATGGGTGGGGACCCAATGCCAGCGACTGACGTTATTTCGAGAGCTCAAGGATCTTGTGACATTAGTATCAACCAAGTAGAGAAATTCTCTACTTCTTTTCACTCGAGGAGCGCTCACCACCTCCTTCCTAGTTGATGTAATTCGAGCTAGGGTGAGTTCAATGCTTCGGAGAGTTTGTAAGTTATATAATGGATTGCGTGTATTATTCAACTATGAATTGTGTAACATGCGTGCAGATGTATTCGAATTGTAAATTTTAAGTCATTTATTTTGTTTGAATGTGTGTTGTGGGTACTTACCTCAACTGTAAATTGTGTATCTTATATCTATTTTAATGTGTTGTGTATATATATAGAGAGCAGGTCTAGCATGATTCCTAACACTAGCGATGAAACTGAAATTATGTATAATAAAATGTATATCACAGACGGTTTGTAACTCGAACTATTTGTTATTTATGATTATCACATATGTATGTAATTGGAACCATCTGTTATCTATCATTATCGCATACGGTTTCTTATGTACTTATCATCTATGATATGTGACTAACACATAAGGCTTTTTGTAGATAACTGTCTGTGACCTATAATTATCACAGAAAACCTTCTGTAATGACCACTGATCATCACTAACTCATTTTTTGCAAATGGTTCCAAAACCATCTGTGCTAACTGTTTGTAACTACCTGTGATTTCCTTTTGTGTGGTAGTGATAATAACTACACCTCCATCCATGCGTGCATGCATGCACTGCTCTTGAATGTGCAGGTAGCTAACCCAACTCAAGCATGGAACTGATTACACTAATAACTGGATTGAACGGGGTGATTTGGTCATTTCTAAATGTGCCTCGGTTAAAATGTAAACCTATGAAACACAATCTATTTAGGAAGGGATGGAGCATACTTTTAATTAGGTGAAGATGAAATCAATTAGCTAGTTAATTTAGGGCTAGCTTCTGTAGTAAAGAGGGGGCTAAGTTCAATTTAATATATTAACGGCTTTGCTATTTGCAGTAAAGTTGTATGGTTTTTTTATTAGCCGAAGTCAATTTTTCAGGCTTTGGATTAGCTTGGAGTGTGCATGTGTCTAATTTTGATCCAATGGTAAAAAATGTGACTACACTTAAGAAAGCATAAATCACCTTGAAGGACCGGAAATAGCGATTAGAGGGGTGAATGATCAACTACAATTTTCCCCAAAGGAATCAACCAAAACCTCACTTGATCAAAGAAGAGAAAAAGAATACATTTTCAGAGCGACTCAGTCTAGGGGTGGCACTATTGCATTATAGGATCGGTAGTACCGGATGAACAGTAAAATAAGTGTGATCGGTAAAATCAGCACGAGTTCAAATTTAAGAATTGATGTAACTTTTGATTGGATAATCCAAAACTACATGGATGTCAGGAACCTATTCCAACCATCAATTGCAAAGATTGACGTTAAAGTTCCAACCTTTTCCAAATTTAGCGAAGGTTGCACCAAAATCGGGTCAAGTGCAAAAATTTCACCCTGAGCTTGCTCGTAGCGATTTGATGATTGAGACAATCTTAGATGATCTTCCACATGCCACAACAAGCAAGGACACCAAAGAAACAACTCTCAAACATGTAAGAACAAGATCTGCCATTAATTCTTTCTTCTCAAGCCTGAAACTGATTTCTTCATAAATCTCTTAATGATCACGTGAGAACTTATCTAGATAATTGGGATATGATATACAGAGAATTCATCCATAAATCATTCATCCTTGGCAATATAATTTTAATAGAAAGAAACCATATTGATCAAGAACTCAAGAAGGGAAAGAAATCAAAATAAGAGAAAGATCTTGAGCACGAATTGGATTTTTTATTTTAGACCAAGAGGGATGATTGCAAAGCCTCTTCAAAGAGGGCAAAACCCCCAAGGAGCATGTGAGAATCCTCCTTTATATTAAAGAAGATTCCATGTGTATACAGTATTAGTCCCATGATCAATGGCTAGCATGCATATTTACAACATTGATAATCACATCCATACACAAAATATTACATATAATAGCAGAAGCTATTTATACAATAAAATCTTACAAGCTAAAATAAATTGCAGCAGAAATATATGTCTTGTAGTATGCAGTTTACCCAAAACACTATAGGCAACTAACAAGGTTAGACTATAGAAAAACTCATTATTAAATTCCCTGTATCCTACATAGAAATAGGTGTCGTCTGGTACTTCGCCTTCTTCATTCACTGAACCAACAATTTAAGCAAGTTTGAGTACTTGTGTAGTCAGTAAGACTAGTAGTGTATCGCAAATATATAATAAATGCAGACTATGTCAATGTAAAAGCTACTAAGGTTATTTTGCACAAATCGAATTTGAACAAGAATATCAAGCGATAGTTTGCAAATGGAATTTGTAAAATCAAGTACAACTGATATATAAATAAATAAGAGTAGTATAACTTATCACTACTCACAGTCTTCCATGATTGTATCACATCAATCATTTGTTAATCCCTAGCATAAAATCTGAAATAAAACTTTCCAACAAATATTCTTGATGTGATCATTTTTATAAAAACTCAAAATTCTAACTATGTGATGACTTTACCAAGTGCCCATAACTATAGGTGTGGCTTTTCAAAAAAAAATTATATTATGCAAAGGTGTACAACTTTACCCACAAGACATGACCTGATCTCTTTTGCATCTATTTTCATGCTTCCTTTGGCGTGTGGTTAAGAGGTCATGACATAACTGTTATATTACCTAGGTTTAATATTGCACCAGCTCGGTGACGATAAACCCATACTATATATAGTAGTAGAATATATTTATAAAATCATTGTACGGCTAATGGTTATACACCTCCATTGTCCCACTTCTCCTTATAGTATGACGTACAACGTTGTATCGGCAGATGTTATTTCCAACACCTCGGTGAGGGCACCCCTTCGAGAAATCCATCCTAGAAAGCCCATATTACTACAGTCTTCCAATGTACAAAGTTAAACCTAAATGATTTAATAGCTTAAGGCTATCCTATACTAGCACTTGTGATTACACTGATTTCTTGGCCAGATTTCGGGGGAGAAAACTCCTCCTATCTACATTCAAGTCCCATGCACATCCGACTATTGCCAATACTTGGCCACATCAAATCATAATTTTATTTTTATTTTTACCAAAATATCAACAACCTTTTCAAATTATAAAGAACAACATGTCTGATCATCCATTATTCTGTTGCTAAAGCATGGCTAAGCAAGATAATTAAATAATCGCAAATACCCAAGATAACATTATGTATTATCTAACCTTATCTTAGGGTTATCAAGGTTGATGATTTAGTATTTATTAAGGAATGTAACACCCCGGCACCCCGTGTCCTGAATGTTACACCCTCTAGCACCAAGAACTACAAATCACTAAGAATAATATTCGCAAAGCAAGCGAACAACTAGGAGGTTGTCAAAATTGTTAAAAATTTCGGCAGCACCTTCCCTAAAACTAGGACATCCACTTAGCAGATAGAAAACATTTGTAGTTATAAGATATCATTCTAGCAGGTCCTTAGTTAACCAATCACACATCTAATAGAAATTAATCAACTCCACCACATAACAATTACAGGACAGGGACTCGTTAAACAAAACCACAGACAACCTTTTACAAGAATTCTTCACGAGCTATTAAGATCAGAATTAAGAATCATTATGATGGAACAGTGATGATGTGAACGTGATTGTGCTACTACCCCCATCCATGCATGCCGGCTTCAAAACACCTACAAACATTAAATAACAAGCGTGAGTTCAAACTCAGCAAAGTACACGAGAATAACAATTCCAATTTATCGGAAGTAAAACAAGAGCTTGACTAGAAGAGCAAGCAATACAATTGGAACAACCACCAGAAATTACGCATTTATACCTATTTTAAGCAATAACTTGACCATACCCAAAATTTACCGCAATCAAGTCATCAACTTGATAATAAAACCACTCAACATAAAAGAGGCATCACGTGGCTCTAAGTCACTACGTTTTCCGACTCAACCACCCCTTGTTGCAACTCAAACCATTTTCATCGACTTTATTCGAGTTCAAAACTCAAATTTCACTCCACGATATTCATACAGCATAATTAGCAAAGCAAAGAAAAGAAATGCGCTAATTCATCAATTCAATTCAATCTCCCCTTTTTGGGTTGAATCCACAACTCAACCTTCAATTACCATAATCACCACCCATATGACACACCATTTACCACAACACTCATTATTAAAGATGCAATACACATGAATGCTCATTTCCATGCACGTCGCATGATCTTTGCTGAGTGCCCACCCGTCGGTGTGCACCCTCACGTCCCTTCCATCCCGTGGAAGGTGCCTACTCTTACTGTCTCGCTCCCATCCACCTCGATGAATGGGACTACGAGTAGGACTTTCGTGTTCACTACGTGTGAACACAGAGGCCCTTGTCGAATGGGTCGCCTCTTCCATTATGAATGCACAAATGCAATTTTCATGAATGAAATACAACTTTTCATTCAATGCCAACATTAACATACCATAACCACATACATACACATAGCCAATTCTCACATTCATAAGTTGCCAGCGGTACTAGTCTCATCAGATTCAACAACAAGACATGACAACACAATACAGCGTTTCTGTCATGCAATTAACACAATTAATTGCAAACTACAATCATAAGCATCTAATCGATTTGCGCACATTATACTCAATTCCATTCCCCAGACGGGGCACAGTTAAGTATAACTCTTATAAATTAACCGCGAATATCCATGTACCCCATCCTAGTTAATCACTGCAAGATTAACAAAGGTACAGTAAACTCACCGAGATGAAGGCTTACTAGTGACCACTCGAATCTAATAACTAATCATGTCCTCGAAGGGACGATCACCAATATAACTCATACTTGCCATAATCAATAGAAAATTAGCCATGAATAGATAAATAACAATAAACAATTCAATTGGGCACCCTACTCGATGTACTTGCCTTTTACCGGAAGGAGCGGAGTGGCGTGAG
Organism: Guadua angustifolia; assembly: GCA_036346375.1. Classification (NCBI taxonomy): domain Eukaryota; kingdom Viridiplantae; phylum Streptophyta; class Magnoliopsida; order Poales; family Poaceae; genus Guadua; species Guadua angustifolia. The sequence continues at coordinate 5,874 of JAYEVE010000676.1, read as the reverse complement.
GAAGATGCTATACCACTCCCAAAACTACTCCACAGAAACAACCGTCATAAAGCGCTTTACAAACTATACCCTTTCAATAATGTTTCGCCCCAGGACTACAACCACGACGGCTCCTCTTTTGGGTTGGTTCAGATAAATATAATCTACGATAGCCAACAAATAACTCAACTAAAGCAAAATTGCAACTTAGATAAGGAATAGGAAATAGCATCTCCATGCATTAGTTGAAGCACACCTCACCACAACTCCTAAGAAGGCAATATATATGATGCTTTACTAGACAATCAAGCTGCCTTTGAATTATCGGTAACATAAGCCCGACATAAAGTAACTACCGTACATGCCGTTGATGGATAAAACGCATTTGTACATCAATTACTATATATCACACCAAGTGGAAAAGAAAGGCACAGTTCCCTTTTTAACAAAATGGTTCATGAGTTCTTCCAACCTAATGTAGATATTTAGGAAAACAATTATGTAAAGATTTATGGTGTTCAAATTGGAAACTACATTTCAGGACTGGCGAGCATCATCAACAATGAAAGGATCATCAGTAGGTATATTCAATGCCTAACATGAGAACATTTCAATACAAAAGATACTGCCATTATGTCATTGGCATCAGGTCTTTGCATAGCCTATGGACAATACTAAATTAAAGGGCGATTCGACTTGCCAAACTTCTGGAACCTAGTCAAACCAAACTCAACTAGATTCACGATATTTGCTCTCATCCAGATTTCATTAATGCAAACTGAACTTTCATTCTTTATGCACAGTAACACATGAGGATCAATAGTTTTCACTGTTCAAGACTACACATATCCATATTGCGAATTGCCAAAGATTGTGTGGGTTGTTATTCTTACTACATTCAGCCCTAGAACAATAAAATTGCACCGGGCCTTGAAAACTATTCTTCCATGCCCGAATAGAATAATAGATCCATAAGTACATTAGTCCAAATATACAAAAACCAAGAGATACAAATGAAGTGACATGAGTATATAAACGCAACACAATACTCATAATCGGTAAGAAGAATTGAAACAGAGGCATGCACATCATTTGTGAAATGCATTAGGAACAGTTAGGCTATACATACATATATATCCATAACAACAACGGCCTAGAAGTTAATTTCCATGTCATGCTAACAAATCACAAAAGTCCGATATATGAGGCATTCCTAATCGCACATATATTTGATGAAAGGAAAATTCCAACACCTAAATAAATTTGGAGTCTTACACATTCAATGAATAACCAAAGCATTAACATGTATTTATATATTCCGATTGGCATCATAAACAACTTAGGAAATTACTATGGGGAGAATCTAAAAGTTAAAAATAATAACAGGAGTACATGACCAAGTAATCCCATTTCTTTCAATTGACAGTAGCAAGTATACGTGCATATACTCTCTCTTTGGCAATTATCAGTACCCCCAAACCACTACAGAATCCATTTCTGATAATCAAGCAAGTTTAATCATCATGGAAAATGTAACAAACAATCACAAGTACTAGGGTTGAGCATATGAGGCATTTCCTCAAACACCTTATCTACAACCATGCATCCACAAGCTAGACCCCCACCTCCACTTACCACAAGAAGGGAGAGGAAGGAGGAGGAAGTCTTGGTTGGGCTCTCTGCCGTCTGCTACCACCAGTCTTCTTTGCTCACTCTCTGCCACGGCCTTTCTCTGTGGCTCTTCTTTGCTCTTCTTGCGCCCGAGCCGGAAGGGAAGGCCACTGGTCTTCTTGCCCTGCTGCACCGAGCCAGCAAGGGGAGGAGCTAGGGGCGACGTCGGCAGGAGGAGGAAGGGCGCGGGGGGGAAGAGGCGGCCGACCGGCTGGAGCGATTGGGAGGCGTGCCGGTAGGGAACAACGACAGGGCAATTGCAGGGGAAGGGAGAGGCGCGCCAGCCTGGACTGGAGGTCGCGGGGAGGAGCTGGCCGGGAGAAGCTCGACCAGAGGCAGTGTTGGTAGGGACAACGACAGGCGATGCCGGCCATTTGAGGCGTAGCAGGAGACACTTGGGTGGAGAAGGGAGCAGGGAGAGTGGCGGCTGGGAAAAATATCTGCCCAAGAAAGTGAATAGCAGCCACACAAATAAAAGAAGGAGATGAGGTTAGGTGGAAAATGATCTGACGGTATTACAAGGAAGTTCCATGAGATAAGGTTATAACTACTAGCACCACAATATAGCAAATTTACTAAAAATACGCACATACATAATAGATCTGTCAAAACAACATAACTTAATTGAATAATAGGATCAACATGGTCAAAGGGGGTGTTTGTCTTGTTGAGTTGATTCAAGAACCGGTCGACAGTGGTGGTGTCAAGAACGTTAGTACCTACACGTGATTAACATAAAGCAATAACAATAAGAGGCAAAAAGAAGTCAAATAATACCAAATTCAAAATAAATTAAAATAGAAGGTTTTGGTGATAAAAAGATTTTTGGTGCTATTTCCTCATTATTTATATTTGTGTGTTTGTGTTATAAATTTTAAAGTTTATATTAAGATGTTAGGCTCCTAATAGGATTTAAGTGTAAAATATGTGTAAATACATTTATTTTTGAAACATTAGGGGTATGTACCTTAGAAGTATTTTCAAACTGGTTTTGCATGTTTCAGCATTTATTTGTGCAAATAGTTCATATTTGAACTATTCATGCATTAAAGATGAATTCATTTATAAACTTAATTCAAACTAAGTCATTTACTAAATATTTTTTTTCAAATATGATGTTCTTGTGGTTTCATTGAATTTTAGAAATTTATCCCATCATCTCTGGAAATTAAATGTTATTATTACAATTGTTTGTATTTTTAATGGATTATTAAAAATTCAATTAGAAACCTTATCCAAAAAAGTTCAAATATAATTATTTTTGCAGATATAGAATGCTTGAGGTGTCATAAGTTTTTATAACTACACAAGTTATATATATATATACTCAAAAGATTGTTTCAAATTCTTGATCCTTTATATTATTTGGCAAGTGGACATGGATCAATACAATTGAAATATCAAGTTAAATTATAAACTCCCCCTAGATGTGTGCATTTATGTATATATGGATTTGAAAACATAATGCACATATTTGGACTAAAACGATAGAAGAGTTCATCCTTTAACTTAAAACTAAGTATACAATAAGACAATAGAAATGAATACGGGTGCATATCTTGGGTTTTCCATTTTCCATCCAAATTTGAGACTAATAAGAATAAAGCTTAATAAACATGTTAGTCTCATAATGATTAGATTTGTCATTAAACAATGACTAAACATTAATATTAAACCAATCACCAAAACTAATGGAACTTGAACTTACACCCCCAACGCCTAGTTTTTGTGTGGGGGCTATAAAAGGATGCTAATGGCTAGTATATGGGCTTGCAGAGTTTAGAAAGAGTTTATGGGAGTTGATTGCATGTGTTGCACTCTTTCAATTGGTTTTTGAGCTAAGAGTGAGCTCTAATTTCATATGTTGTAATTAGGAAGTGGATTGAGAGCCTCTTGTGCATATATTGCACTTGAGGAGGATCCTAGTGCATGTGTTGCACTTAGGAGGTCACTGGAGTGCATGTGTTGCATTAGGTGAAGTTTAAGTGGAAGGGCGTCGTGTACGGTGACTTTCTCAAGGAGATTGTGAGAAGGCCCGACAAAGTTGTGAAGGTCGGTGTTCACCTACCTAGAGGGAGAAAAAGCAACTACTAGTGGATTCGAGGTGGGTGCTCAATTCGTGGAGCCGGTCTACTTTGTTTGGACTAACCTCAACATGGATTAGGGGAGACCGTCAAGTCTCCGAACACTACGATAAAAAGAATTGTATCTCTTGTGCTTGCATTGTATTCGTTATTTATATTCAAGCAATTTATATTTATAGAATTAAATTGATTGATTGCTTGTCTTTAGGATTGCAATATTTGCTAGAGATATAATTAGCTAGTTCACATAGTGAGCCTAGTTGATTTAGGGTTTAATTGTCAAAACCTTAATTTATTGCTTCTACATTAATAATTGTTAAGGTTTTGACATTAGGGTAATTAGGAGTGAATTGCTTTGTAGAAATTTATACAAGTAATTTTTAAAAACCTCCTATTCACCCCTCTAGTCGATATCCTCGACCTTACAATAAGCCGAATAAGTTCCTACTTACCTCTGACAGGAAAAGCAAGCATCATCATACAGTGTGCGCAATCAAAGTAACATTTTAACTTTCCAACGGTATATTTACGAATATTTAGATAAATTATATGGATTAGATAGTATTTTGTCGGGCCCTTGCTAGCTCGGTGGTTGTTGGTGATTGAATTTCGAAGGGAAAGGTCGATGAGATGTAACTAGCAAAATAAGAGCCCAAATTATAATGGATTAATTCCCAATTTGCCATTGTGAATTTGAGAAATCCCAAAATGTGTCAATGACATGTGGGCCACAATGAGTGGCAAATAGGGGATGAGGTAAACTTCCAGTGGCATATGAGGAATTTACCCAATTATAATAGACATATAATTGGAGGTGATATGTACAAAAAAAAACACTCGGAAACTACTCAATCATTCGTTCCATCCCTTGAAATTCCATGTGTTCTTTCTATGGCAAAAAAGAAGAAAAAAACGTTCAATGTGAGAACAGCCAGGTGCCAAACGGTCTTCCATGAATGATCGACTTGGAAACTTCGTGTGTAATTATTTTCACTGCTAGGCAAAGTATAAACCGTCGGCCATGTATTTGCCGTGAGCTCTTGTTTTGCCGAGGGTACCTTCTTTCACCATCGGACCATGTCCCAATTGTCGGCTATTGACATGTTTTGCCGAGAGTATCTTCTTGTTCAGTCGGATACTTTACCAACCGTTGGCCACTAAGAAAAACACCGACGGGCTGTCGGAAACTAGCATCAAGCCTCAGCAAATATTAGGCTTCTAGTAGCTAGTACCAATATTTAGTTCGGTTTGCAAGGGTAGCAAACTGATTTCAAGGTTAATTAGTTTTGTGTTGATCATGCTTGGATATATAGAATTATTAATCGATCCATTGTGAAGAATAATTACCAAATGTGTTCATATATATGACCTTTTCCTTTATTGAAAACACCTGCAAGCTCAAATATCAAATAAGTGATGACACTATAGAGAAGGCTACTACAGACGGTCCAAAAACATCGTCACAAATGGTTTTTGAACCGTCTATAAACATATGTCAGTAAAAATACAACACATATTATAGACGGTTTCTCTACCGACTGTGAAAGCACATACCACAGATGGTTTTTTGTATTGATCACAGATAGTTTTAAAATAGAACCGTTTATGATATATTTTTTTCCTAACTCTCTTGGCAGAACTTCTATGATTAGTATATATTGTTCGAAATTTTATTTTCCTTAGATATTTCTATAACGACATTTACAAGGCACAATTAATTATAAATTTTGCAATTGAAAATAATCTTAAAATATAAAACTTTCATCGCCTTTCTTATTTTAATATTAATGGATTCCAAGGTAAAATCTAATTTCATTCATAGTTCATTCTGAAAGTTGTCATGCTCTGATTTAAAAGCTTGCTTGATGAAAATGGTCTTAAAATATAAAACTTTCATCGCCTTTCTTATTTTAATATTGATGGATTCCAAGGCAAAATTTAATTTCATCTATAGTTCGTTTTGAAAGTTGTCATGCTCTGATTTATCTTTCACTTCTTCATCATCCCTAAATGAAAATACCATATGCAGCCTATTTTTGCTCTAGTTTCACACAGGAACAGCCTATTTTCACTCTCGCTACTAACCATTTATGTATTCATAGCAAACTAATCATTCATAGCGAACTAACTATTCATGTAT
>JAYEVE010001880.1:0-95307 GCA_036346375.1 Guadua angustifolia | reverse complement strand
AATTAACATCAATGCGAATTCGACCAAAACAAGCTCCAACAAGACTAACAACACTTACGAGGGCAATCCGGTGTCTTCTGAGTGTTTCGCCGGGGCAAACTTTCATAATGTCCACTTGTTCGATCCCGCTTGAATGAAGTTAACACCAGAGCGAAATCGAGCTAAACAAGCTCCAATGAGACCGGCGACACGAGGAGTGCAACCCGTGCATTTTCGAGTGTTTCGCCCGCAAGCTTTCACAAAATCCACCTATTCGGATCTTGATATGTATGAAATTAACATCAATGCGAATTCGACCAAAACAAGCTCCAACAAGACTAACAACACTTACGAGGGCAATCCGTGTCTTCGAGTGTTTCGCTTCGGGCAAACTTTCATAATGTCCACTTGTTCGATCCCGCTTTGAATGAAGTTAACACCAGAGCGAAATCGAGCTAAACAAGCTCCAATGAGACCGGCGACACGAGGAGTGCAACCCGCAGCATTTTCGAGTGTTTCGCCCGTGCAAGCTTTCACAAAATCCACCTATTCGGATCTTGATATGTATGAAATTAACATCAATGCGAATTCGACCAAAACAAGCTCCAACAAGACTAACAACACTTACGAGGGCAATCCGTGTGTCTTCTGAGTGTTTCGCTTCGGGCAAACTTTCATAATGTCCACTTGTTCGATCCCGCTTTGAATGAAGTTAACACCAGAGCGAAATCGAGCTAAACAAGCTCCAATGAGACCGGCGACACGAGGAGTGCAACCCGCATTTTCGAGTGTTTCGCCCCGTGCAAGCTTTCACAAAATCCACCTATTCGGATCTTGATATGTATGAAATTAACATCAATGCGAATTCGACCAAAACAAGCTCCAACAAGACTAACAACACTTACGAGGGCAATCCGTGTGTCTTCTGAGTGTTTCGCTTCGGGCAAACTTTCATAATGTCCACTTGTTCGATCCCGCTTGAATGAAGTTAACACCAGAGCGAAATCGAGCTAAAACAAGCTCCAATGAGACCGGCGACACGAGGAGTGCAACCCGCATTTTTCGAGTGTTTCGCCCCGCAAGCTTTCACAAAATCCACCTATTCGGATCTTGATATGTATGAAATTAACATCAATGCGAATTCGACCAAAACAAGCTCCAACAAGACTAACAACACTTACGAGGGCAATCCGTGTGTCTTCGAGTGTTTCGCTTCGGGCAAACTTTCATAATGTCCACTTGTTCGATCCCGCTTGAATGAAGTTAACACCAGAGCGAAATCGAGCTAAACAAGCTCCAATGAGACCGGCGACACGAGGAGTGCAACCCGCATTTTCGAGTGTTTCGCCCCGTGCAAGCTTTCACAAAATCCACCTATTCGGATCTTGATATGTATGAAATTAACATCAATGCGAATTCGACCAAACAAGCTCCAACAAGACTAACAACACTTACGAGGGCAATCCGTGTGTTCTTCTGAGTGTTTCGCTTCGGCAAACTTTCATAATGTCCACTTGTTCGATCCCGCTTGAATGAAGTTAACACCAGAGCTAAATCGAGCGAAACAAGCTCCAATGAGACCGGCGACACGAGGAGTGCAACCCGTGCATTTTCGAGTGTTTCGCCCCGCAAGCTTTCACAAAATCCACCTATTCGGATCTTGATATGTATGAAATTAACATCAATGCGAATTCGACCAAAACAAGCTCCAACAAGACTAACAACACTTACGAGGGCAATCCGTGTCTTCTGAGTGTTTCGCTCGGGCAAACTTTCATAATGTCCACTTGTTCGATCCCGCTTGAATGAAGTTAACACCAGAGCGAAATCGAGCTAAACAAGCTCCAATGAGACCGGCGACACGAGGAGTGCAACCCGTGCATTTTCGAGTGTTTCGCTTCCCGGCAAGCTTTCACAAAATCCACCTATTCGGATCTTGATATGTATGAAATTAACATCAATGCGAATTCGACCAAAACAAGCTCCAACAAGACTAACAACACTTACGAGGGCAATCCGTGTCTTCTGAGTGTTTCGCCGGGCAAACTTTCATAATGTCCACTTGTTCGATCCCGCTTTGAATGAAGTTAACACAGAGCGAAATCGAGCTAAACAAGCTCCAATGAGACCGGCGACACGAGGAGTGCAACCCGCATTTTCGAGTGTTTCGCCCCGTGCAAGCTTTCACAAAATCCACCTATTCGGATCTTGATATGTATGAAATTAACATCAATGCGAATTCGACCAAAACAAGCTCCAACAAGACTAACAACACTTACGAGGGCAATCCGTGTCTTCTTCGAGTGTTTCGCCGGGCAAACTTTCATAATGTCCACTTGTTCGATCCCGCTTGAATGAAGTTAACACAGAGCGAAATCGAGCTAAACAAGCTCCAATGAGACCGGCGACACGAGGAGTGCAACCCGGCATTTTCGAGTGTTTCGCCCGTGCAAGCTTTCACAAAATCCACCTATTCGATCTTGATATGTATGAAATTAACATCAATGCGAATTCGACCAAAACAAGCTCCAACAAGACTAACAACACTTACGAGGGCAATCCGTGTGTCTTCTGAGTGTTTCGCTTCGGGCAAACTTTCATAATGTCCACTTGTTCGATCCCGCTTGAATGAAGTTAACACCAGAGCGAAATCGAGCTAAACAAGCTCCAATGAGACCGGCGACACGAGGAGTGCAACCCTGCATTTTCGAGTGTTTCGCCCGTGCAAGCTTTCACAAAATCCACCTATTCGGATCTTGATATGTATGAAATTAACATCAATGCGAATTCGACCAAAACAAGCTCCAACAAGACTAACAACACTTACGAGGGCAATCCGTGTCTTCGAGTGTTTCGCTTCGGGCAAACTTTCATAATGTCCACTTGTTCGATCCCGCTTTGAATGAAGTTAACACCAGAGCTAAATCGAGCGAAACAAGCTCCAATGAGACCGGCGACACGAGGAGTGCAACCCGCATTTTTCGAGTGTTTCGCCCCGGCAAGCTTTCACAAAATCCACCTATTCGGATCTTGATATGTATGAAATTAACATCAATGCGAATTCGACCAAAACAAGCTCCAACAAGACTAACAACACTTACGAGGGCAATCCGGTGTCTTCGAGTGTTTCGCTTCGGGCAAACTTTCATAATGTCCACTTGTTCGATCCCGCTTGAATGAAGTTAACACCAGAGCGAAATCGAGCTAAACAAGCTCCAATGAGACCGGCGACACGAGGAGTGCAACCCGCATTTTCGAGTGTTTCGCCCCGTGCAAGCTTTCACAAAATCCACCTATTCGGATCTTGATATGTATGAAATTAACATCAATGCGAATTCGACCAAAACAAGCTCCAACAAGACTAACAACACTTACGAGGGCAATCCGGTGTGTCTTCTGAGTGTTTCGCCGGGCAAACTTTCATAATGTCCACTTGTTCGATCCCGCTTTGAATGAAGTTAACACCAGAGCGAAATCGAGCTAAACAAGCTCCAATGAGACCGGCGACACGAGGAGTGCAACCCGTGCATTTTCGAGTGTTTCGCCCGCAAGCTTTCACAAAATCCACCTATTCGGATCTTGATATGTATGAAATTAACATCAATGCGAATTCGACCAAAACAAGCTCCAACAAGACTAACAACACTTACGAGGGCAATCCGTGTGTCTTCTGAGTGTTTCGCTTCGGGCAAACTTTCATAATGTCCACTTGTTCGATCCCGCTTGAATGAAGTTAACACCAGAGCGAAATCGAGCTAAACAAGCTCCAATGAGACCGGCGACACGAGGAGTGCAACCCGCATTTTCGAGTGTTTCGCCCGTGCAAGCTTCACAAAATCCACCTATTCGGATCTTGATATGTATGAAATTAACATCAATGCGAATTCGACCAAAACAAGCTCCAACAAGACTAACAACACTTACGAGGGCAATCCGTGTCTTCTGAGTGTTTCGCTTCGGGCAAACTTTCATAATGTCCACTTGTTCGATCCCGCTTTGAATGAAGTTAACACCAGAGCGAAATCGAGCTAAACAAGCTCCAATGAGACCGGCGACACGAGGAGTGCAACCCGTGCATTTTCGAGTGTTTCGCCCGCAAGCTTTCACAAAATCCACCTATTCGGATCTTGATATGTATGAAATTAACATCAATGCGAATTCGACCAAAACAAGCTCCAACAAGACTAACAACACTTACGAGGGCAATCCGTGTCTTCGAGTGTTTCGCCGGGCAAACTTTCATAATGTCCACTTGTTCGATCCCGCTTGAATGAAGTTAACACCAGAGCTAAATCGAGCTAAACAAGCTCCAATGAGACCGGCGACACGAGGAGTGCAACCCGTGCATTTTCGAGTGTTTCGCCCGCGCAAGCTTTCACAAAATCCACCTATTCGGATCTTGATATGTATGAAATTAACATCAATGCGAATTCGACCAAAACAAGCTCCAACAAGACTAACAACACTTACGAGGGCAATCCGTGTGTCTTCGAGTGTTTCGCTTCGGGCAAACTTTCATAATGTCCACTTGTTCGATCCCGCTTTGAATGAAGTTAACACCAGAGCGAATCGAGCTAAACAAGCTCCAATGAGACCGCGACACGAGGAGTGCAACCCGCATTTTTCGAGTGTTTCGCCCGCAAGCTTTCACAAAATCCACCTATTCGATCTTGATATGTATGAAATTAACATCAATGCGAATTCGACCAAAACAAGCTCCAACAAGACTAACAACACTTACGAGGGCAATCCGTGTCTTCTGAGTGTTTCGCTTCGGGCAAACTTTCATAATGTCCACTTGTTCGATCCCGCTTTGAATGAAGTTAACACCAGAGCGAAATCGAGCTAAACAAGCTCCAATGAGACCGGCGACACGAGGAGTGCAACCCGCATTTTCGAGTGTTTCGCCCGCAAGCTTTCACAAAATCCACCTATTCGGATCTTGATATGTATGAAATTAACATCAATGCGAATTCGACCAAAACAAGCTCCAACAAGACTAACAACACTTACGAGGGCAATCCGTGTGTCTTCGAGTGTTTCGCTTCGGCAAACTTTCATAATGTCCACTTGTTCGATCCCGCTTGAATGAAGTTAACACCAGAGCGAAATCGAGCTAAACAAGCTCCAATGAGACCGGCGACACGAGGAGTGCAACCCGCATTTTCGAGTGTTTCGCCCGCAAAGCTTTCACAAAATCCACCTATTCGATCTTGATATGTATGAAATTAACATCAATGCGAATTCGACCAAACAAGCTCCAACAAGACTAACAACACTTACGAGGGCAATCCGTGTCTTCTGAGTGTTTCGCTTCAAACTTTCATAATGTCCACTTGTTCGATCCCGCTTGAATGAAGTTAACACCAGAGCGAAATCGAGCTAAAACAAGCTCCAATGAGACCGCGACACGAGGAGTGCAACCCGGCATTTTCGAGTGTTTCGCCCGTGCAAGCTTTCACAAAATCCACCTATTCGGATCTTGATATGTATGAAATTAACATCAATGCGAATTCGACCAAAACAAGCTCCAACAAGACTAACAACACTTACGAGGGCAATCCGTGTCTTCTGAGAGTGTTTCGCTTCGGGCAAACTTTCATAATGTCCACTTGTTCGATCCCGCTTGAATGAAGTTAACACCAGAGCTAAATCGAGCTAAACAAGCTCCAATGAGACCGCATGACGACACGAGGAGTGCAACCCGTGCATTTTCGAGTGTTTCGCCCGTGCAAACTTTCACAAAATCCACCTATTCGGATCTTGATATGTATGAAATTAACATCAATGCGATTCGACCAAAACAAGCTCCAACAAGACTAACAACACTTACGAGGGCAATCCGGTGTCTTCGAGTGTTTCGCTTCGGGCAAACTTTCATAATGTCCACTTGTTCGATCCCGCTTGAATGAAGTTAACACCAGAGCGAAATCGAGCTAAACAAGCTCCAATGAGACCGGCGACACGAGGAGTGCAACCCGCATTTTCGAGTGTTTCGCCCGCAAGCTTTCACAAAATCCACCTATTCGGATCTTGATATGTATGAAATTAACATCAATGCGAATTCGACCAAACAAGCTCCAACAAGACTAACAACACTTACGAGGGCAATCCGTGTGTCTTCTGAGTGTTTCGCCGGGCAAACTTTCATAATGTCCACTTGTTCGATCCCGCTTGAATGAAGTTAACACCAGAGCGAAATCGAGCTAAACAAGCTCCAATGAGACCGGCGACACGAGGAGTGCAACCCGCATTTTCGAGTGTTTCGCCCGCAAGCAAGCTTTCACAAAATCCACCTATTCGGATCTTGATATGTATGAAATTAACATCAATGCGAATTCGACCAAAACAAGCTCCAACAAGACTAACAACACTTACGAGGGCAATCCGTGTCTTTCTGAGTGTTTCGCTTCGGCAAACTTTCATAATGTCCACTTGTTCGATCCCGCTTGAATGAAGTTAACACCAGAGCTAAATCGAGCTAAACAAGCTCCAATGAGACCGGCGACACGAGGAGTGCAACCCGCATTTTCGAGTGTTTCGCCCGTGCAAGCTTTCACAAAATCCACCTATTCGGATCTTGATATGTATGAAATTAACATCAATGCGAATTCGACCAAACAAGCTCCAACAAGACTAACAACACTTACGAGGGCAATCCGTGTGTCTTCGAGTGTTTCGCCGGGCAAACTTTCATAATGTCCACTTGTTCGATCCCGCTTTGAATGAAGTTAACACCAGAGCGAAATCGAGCTAAACAAGCTCCAATGAGACCGGCGACACGAGGAGTGCAACCCGCATTTTCGAGTGTTTCGCCCCGTGCAAGCTTTCACAAAATCCACCTATTCGGATCTTGATATGTATGAAATTAACATCAATGCGAATTCGACCAAAACAAGCTCCAACAAGACTAACAACACTTACGAGGGCAATCCGTGTGTCTTCTGAGTGTTTCGCTTCGGCAAACTTTCATAATGTCCACTTGTTCGATCCCGCTTGAATGAAGTTAACACCAGAGCGAAATCGAGCTAAACAAGCTCCAATGAGACCGGCGACACGAGGAGTGCAACCCGTGCATTTTCGAGTGTTTCGCCCGTGCAAGCTTTCACAAAATCCACCTATTCGGATCTTGATATGTATGAAATTAACATCAATGCGATTCGACCAAAACAAGCTCCAACAAGACTAACAACACTTACGAGGGCAATCCGTGTGTCTTCGAGTGTTTCGCTTCGGCAAACTTTCATAATGTCCACTTGTTCGATCCCGCTTTGAATGAAGTTAACACCAGAGCTAAATCGAGCTAAACAAGCTCCAATGAGACCGGCGACACGAGGGAGTGCAACCCGCATTTTCGAGTGTTTCGCCCCGCAAGCTTTCACAAAATCCACCTATTCGGATCTTGATATGTATGAAATTAACATCAATGCGAATTCGACCAAAACAAGCTCCAACAAGACTAACAACACTTACGAGGGCAATCCGTGTGTCTTCGAGTGTTTCGCTCGGGCAAACTTTCATAATGTCCACTTGTTCGATCCCGCTTTGAATGAAGTTAACACCAGAGCGAAATCGAGCTAAACAAGCTCCAATGAGACCGGCGACACGAGGAGTGCAACCCGTGCATTTTCGAGTGTTTCGCCCGGCAAGCTTTCACAAAATCCACCTATTCGGATCTTGATATGTATGAAATTAACATCAATGCGAATTCGACAAAACAAGCTCCAACAAGACTAACAACACTTACGAGGGCAATCCGTGTGTCTTCTGAGTGTTTCGCTTCGGGCAAACTTTCATAATGTCCACTTGTTCGATCCCGCTTGAATGAAGTTAACACCAGAGCGAAATCGAGCTAAACAAGCTCCAATGAGACCGGCGACACGAGGAGTGCAACCCGTGCATTTTCGAGTGTTTCGCCCCGCAAGCTTTCACAAAATCCACCTATTCGGATCTTGATATGTATGAAATTAACATCAATGCGAATTCGACCAAAACAAGCTCCAACAAGACTAACAACACTTACGAGGGCAATCCGTGTGTCTTCGAGTGTTTCGCTTCGGGCAAACTTTCATAATGTCCACTTGTTCGATCCCGCTTGAATGAAGTTAACACCAGAGCTAAATCGAGCTAAACAAGCTCCAATGAGACCGGCGACACGAGGAGTGCAACCCGCATTTTTCGAGTGTTTCGCCCGTGCAAGCTTTCACAAAATCCACCTATTCGGATCTTGATATGTATGAAATTAACATCAATGCGAATTCGACCAAAACAAGCTCCAACAAGACTAACAACACTTACGAGGGCAATCCGTGTGTCTTCGAGTGTTTCGCTTCGGGCAAACTTTCATAATGTCCACTTGTTCGATCCCGCTTGAATGAAGTTAACACCAGAGCGAAATCGAGCTAAACAAGCTCCAATGAGACCGGCGACACGAGGAGTGCAACCCGCATTTTTCGAGTGTTTCGCCCGGCAAAGCTTTCACAAAATCCACCTATTCGGATCTTGATATGTATGAAATTAACATCAATGCGATTCGACCAAAAAACAAGCTCCAACAAGACTAACAACACTTACGAGGGCAATCCGGTGTCTTCTGAGTGTTTCGCCGGGGCAAACTTTCATAATGTCCACTTGTTCGATCCCGCTTTGAATGAAGTTAACACCAGAGCTAAATCGAGCTAAACAAGCTCCAATGAGACCGGCGACACGAGGAGTGCAACCCGCATTTTCGAGTGTTTCGCCCCGTGCAAGCTTTCACAAAATCCACCTATTCGGATCTTGATATGTATGAAATTAACATCAATGCGAATTCGACCAAAACAAGCTCCAACAAGACTAACAACACTTACGAGGGCAATCCGTGTGTCTTCTGAGTGTTTCGCTTCGGGCAAACTTTCATAATGTCCACTTGTTCGATCCCGCTTTGAATGAAGTTAACACCAGAGCGAAATCGAGCTAAACAAGCTCCAATGAGACCGGCGACACGAGGAGTGCAACCCGTGCATTTTCGAGTGTTTCGCCCGTGCAAGCTTTCACAAAATCCACCTATTCGGATCTTGATATGTATGAAATTAACATCAATGCGAATTCGACCAAAACAAGCTCCAACAAGACTAACAACACTTACGAGGGCAATCCGTGTCTTCTGAGTGTTTCGCTTCGGGCAAACTTTCATAATGTCCACTTGTTCGATCCCGCTTTGAATGAAGTTAACACCAGAGCTAAATCGAGCTAAACAAGCTCCAATGAGACCGGCGACACGAGGAGTGCAACCCGTGCATTTTCGAGTGTTTCGCCCGCAAGCTTTCACAAAATCCACCTATTCGGATCTTGATATGTATGAAATTAACATCAATGCGAATTCGACCAAAACAAGCTCCAACAAGACTAACAACACTTACGAGGGCAATCCGTGTGTCTTCTGAGTGTTTCGCTTCGGGCAAACTTTCATAATGTCCACTTGTTCGATCCCGCTTGAATGAAGTTAACACCAGAGCGAAATCGAGCTAAACAAGCTCCAATGAGACCGGCGACACGAGGAGTGCAACCCGTGCATTTTCGAGTGTTTCGCCCCCGTGCAAGCTTTCACAAAATCCACCTATTCGGATCTTGATATGTATGAAATTAACATCAATGCGAATTCGACCAAAACAAGCTCCAACAAGACTAACAACACTTACGAGGGCAATCCGTGTCTTCGAGTGTTTCGCTTCGGGCAAACTTTCATAATGTCCACTTGTTCGATCCCGCTTGAATGAAGTTAACACCAGAGCGAAATCGAGCTAAACAAGCTCCAATGAGACCGGCGACACGAGGAGTGCAACCCATTTTTTTCGAGTGTTTCGCCCGTGCAAGCTTTCACAAAATCCACCTATTCGGATCTTGATATGTATGAAATTAACATCAATGCGAATTCGACCAAAACAAGCTCCAACAAGACTAACAACACTTACGAGGGCAATCCGTGTGTCTTCTGAGTGTTTCGCCGGGCAAACTTTCATAATGTCCACTTGTTCGATCCCGCTTGAATGAAGTTAACACCAGAGCGAAATCGAGCTAAACAAGCTCCAATGAGACCGGCGACACGAGGAGTGCAACCCGTGCATTTTCGAGTGTTTCGCCCGCAAGCTTTCACAAAATCCACCTATTCGGATCTTGATATGTATGAAATTAACATCAATGCGAATTCGACCAAAACAAGCTCCAACAAGACTAACAACACTTACGAGGGCAATCCGGTGTCTTCGAGTGTTTCGCTTCGGGCAAACTTTCATAATGTCCACTTGTTCGATCCCGCTTGAATGAAGTTAACACCAGAGCGAAATCGAGCTAAACAAGCTCCAATGAGACCGGCGACACGAGGAGTGCAACCCGTGCATTTTCGAGTGTTTCGCCCGTGCAAGCTTTCACAAAATCCACCTATTCGGATCTTGATATGTATGAAATTAACATCAATGCGAATTCGACCAAAACAAGCTCCAACAAGACTAACAACACTTACGAGGGCAATCCGTGTGTCTTCTGAGTGTTTCGCTTCGGGCAAACTTTCATAATGTCCACTTGTTCGATCCCGCTTTGAATGAAGTTAACACCAGAGCGAAATCGAGCTAAACAAGCTCCAATGAGACCGGCGACACGAGGAGTGCAACCCGCATTTTCGAGTGTTTCGCCCGTGCAAGCTTTCACAAAATCCACCTATTCGGATCTTGATATGTATGAAATTAACATCAATGCGAATTCGACCAAAACAAGCTCCAACAAGACTAACAACACTTACGAGGGCAATCCGTGTCTTCGAGTGTTTCGCTTCGGGCAAACTTTCATAATGTCCACTTGTTCGATCCCGCTTGAATGAAGTTAACACCAGAGCGAAATCGAGCTAAACAAGCTCCAATGAGACCGGCGACACGAGGAGTGCAACCCGTGCATTTTCGAGTGTTTCGCCCGCAAGCTTTCACAAAATCCACCTATTCGGATCTTGATATGTATGAAATTAACATCAATGCGAATTCGACCAAAACAAGCTCCAACAAGACTAACAACACTTACGAGGGCAATCCGTGTGTCTTCGAGTGTTTCGCTTCGGGCAAACTTTCATAATGTCCACTTGTTCGATCCCGCTTGAATGAAGTTAACACCAGAGCGAAATCGAGCTAAACAAGCTCCAATGAGACCGGCGACACGAGGAGTGCAACCCGCATTTTTTCGAGTGTTTCGCCCGTGCAAGCTTTCACAAAATCCACCTATTCGGATCTTGATATGTATGAAATTAACATCAATGCGAATTCGACCAAAACAAGCTCCAACAAGACTAACAACACTTACGAGGGCAATCCGGTGTCTTCTGAGTGTTTCGCTTCGGGCAAACTTTCATAATGTCCACTTGTTCGATCCCGCTTTGAATGAAGTTAACACCAGAGCGAAATCGAGCTAAACAAGCTCCAATGAGACCGGCGACACGAGGAGTGCAACCCGTGCATTTTCGAGTGTTTCGCCCCGTGCAAGCTTTCACAAAATCCACCTATTCGGATCTTGATATGTATGAAATTAACATCAATGCGAATTCGACCAAAAACAAGCTCCAACAAGACTAACAACACTTACGAGGGCAATCCGGTGTCTTCGAGTGTTTCGCCGGGCAAACTTTCATAATGTCCACTTGTTCGATCCCGCTTTGAATGAAGTTAACACCAGAGCGAAATCGAGCTAAACAAGCTCCAATGAGACCGGCGACACGAGGAGTGCAACCCGGCATTTTCGAGTGTTTCGCCCCGCAAGCTTTCACAAAATCCACCTATTCGGATCTTGATATGTATGAAATTAACATCAATGCGAATTCGACCAAAACAAGCTCCAACAAGACTAACAACACTTACGAGGGCAATCCGTGTCTCTTGAGTGTTTCGCTTCGGCAAACTTTCATAATGTCCACTTGTTCGATCCCGCTTGAATGAAGTTAACACCAGAGCGAAATCGAGCTAAACAAGCTCCAATGAGACCGGCGACACGAGGAGTGCAACCCGCATTTTTCGAGTGTTTCGCCCCGCAAGCTTTCACAAAATCCACCTATTCGGATCTTGATATGTATGAAATTAACATCAATGCGAATTCGACCAAAACAAGCTCCAACAAGACTAACAACACTTACGAGGGCAATCCGTGTCTTCGAGTGTTTCGCTTCGGGCAAACTTTCATAATGTCCACTTGTTCGATCCCGCTTGAATGAAGTTAACACCAGAGCGAAATCGAGCTAAACAAGCTCCAATGAGACCGGCGACACGAGGAGTGCAACCCGTGCATTTTCGAGTGTTTCGCCCCCGCAAGCTTTCACAAAATCCACCTATTCGGATCTTGATATGTATGAAATTAACATCAATGCGAATTCGACCAAAACAAGCTCCAACAAGACTAACAACACTTACGAGGGCAATCCGTGTCTTCGAGTGTTTCGCCGGCAAACTTTCATAATGTCCACTTGTTCGATCCCGCTTTGAATGAAGTTAACACCAGAGCGAAATCGAGCTAAACAAGCTCCAATGAGACCGGCGACACGAGGAGTGCAACCCGTGCATTTTCGAGTGTTTCGCCCGCAAGCTTTCACAAAATCCACCTATTCGGATCTTGATATGTATGAAATTAACATCAATGCGAATTCGACCAAAACAAGCTCCAACAAGACTAACAACACTTACGAGGGCAATCCGTGTCTTCGAGTGTTTCGCTTCGGGCAAACTTTCATAATGTCCACTTGTTCGATCCCGCTTTGAATGAAGTTAACACCAGAGCGAAATCGAGCTAAACAAGCTCCAATGAGACCGGCGACACGAGGAGTGCAACCCGCATTTTCGAGTGTTTCGCCCCGTGCAAGCTTTCACAAAATCCACCTATTCGGATCTTGATATGTATGAAATTAACATCAATGCGAATTCGACCAAAACAAGCTCCAACAAGACTAACAACACTTACGAGGGCAATCCGTGTGTCTTCGAGTGTTTCGCCGGGCAAACTTTCATAATGTCCACTTGTTCGATCCCGCTTGAATGAAGTTAACACCAGAGCGAAATCGAGCTAAACAAGCTCCAATGAGACCGGCGACACGAGAGTGCAACCCTGCATTTTCGAGTGTTTCGCCCGTGCAAGCTTTCACAAAATCCACCTATTCGGATCTTGATATGTATGAAATTAACATCAATGCGAATTCGACCAAAACAAGCTCCAACAAGACTAACAACACTTACGAGGGCAATCCGTGTGTCTTCGAGTGTTTCGCTTCGGGCAAACTTTCATAATGTCCACTTGTTCGATCCCGCTTGAATGAAGTTAACACCAGAGCGAAATCGAGCTAAACAAGCTCCAATGAGACCGGCGACACGAGGAGTGCAACCCGTGCATTTTCGAGTGTTTCGCCCCGCAAGCTTTCACAAAATCCACCTATTCGGATCTTGATATGTATGAAATTAACATCAATGCGAATTCGACCAAAACAAGCTCCAACAAGACTAACAACACTTACGAGGGCAATCCGTGTGTCTTCGAGTGTTTCGCCGGGCAAACTTTCATAATGTCCACTTGTTCGATCCCGCTTGAATGAAGTTAACACCAGAGCGAAATCGAGCTAAACAAGCTCCAATGAGACCGGCGACACGAGGAGTGCAACCCGCATTTTCGAGTGTTTCGCCCCGTGCAAGCTTTCACAAAATCCACCTATTCGGATCTTGATATGTATGAAATTAACATCAATGCGAATTCGACCAAAACAAGCTCCAACAAGACTAACAACACTTACGAGGGCAATCCGTGTGTCTTCTGAGTGTTTCGCTTCGGGCAAACTTTCATAATGTCCACTTGTTCGATCCCGCTTTGAATGAAGTTAACACCAGAGCGAAATCGAGCTAAACAAGCTCCAATGAGACCGGCGACACGAGGAGTGCAACCCGCATTTTCGAGTGTTTCGCCCCGGCAAGCTTTCACAAAATCCACCTATTCGGATCTTGATATGTATGAAATTAACATCAATGCGAATTCGACCAAAACAAGCTCCAACAAGACTAACAACACTTACGAGGGCAATCCGTGTGTCTTCTGAGTGTTTCGCCGGGCAAACTTTCATAATGTCCACTTGTTCGATCCCGCTTGAATGAAGTTAACACCAGAGCGAAATCGAGCTAAACAAGCTCCAATGAGACCGGCGACACGAGGAGTGCAACCCTGCATTTTCGAGTGTTTCGCCCCGCAAGCTTTCACAAAATCCACCTATTCGGATCTTGATATGTATGAAATTAACATCAATGCGAATTCGACCAAAACAAGCTCCAACAAGACTAACAACACTTACGAGGGCAATCCGTGTGTCTTCGAGTGTTTCGCTTCGGGCAAACTTTCATAATGTCCACTTGTTCGATCCCGCTTGAATGAAGTTAACACCAGAGCGAAATCGAGCTAAACAAGCTCCAATGAGACCGGCGACACGAGGAGTGCAACCCGCATTTTCGAGTGTTTCGCCCCGCAAGCTTTCACAAAATCCACCTATTCGGATCTTGATATGTATGAAATTAACATCAATGCGAATTCGACCAAACAAGCTCCAACAAGACTAACAACACTTACGAGGGCAATCCGTGTCTTCGAGTGTTTCGCCGGGCAAACTTTCATAATGTCCACTTGTTCGATCCCGCTTGAATGAAGTTAACACCAGAGCGAAATCGAGCTAAACAAGCTCCAATGAGACCGGCGACACGAGGAGTGCAACCCGTGCATTTTCGAGTGTTTCGCCCGCGCAAGCTTTCACAAAATCCACCTATTCGGATCTTGATATGTATGAAATTAACATCAATGCGAATTCGACCAAAACAAGCTCCAACAAGACTAACAACACTTACGAGGGCAATCCGTGTGTCTTCGAGTGTTTCGCCGGGCAAACTTTCATAATGTCCACTTGTTCGATCCCGCTTGAATGAAGTTAACACCAGAGCGAAATCGAGCTAAACAAGCTCCAATGAGACCGGCGACACGAGGAGTGCAACCCGCATTTTCGATTTTCGAGTGTTTCGCCCGCAAGCTTTCACAAAATCCACCTATTCGGATCTTGATATGTATGAAATTAACATCAATGCGAATTCGACCAAACAAGCTCCAACAAGACTAACAACACTTACGAGGGCAATCCGTGTGTCTTCGAGTGTTTCGCTTCGGGCAAACTTTCATAATGTCCACTTGTTCGATCCCGCTTGAATGAAGTTAACACCAGAGCTAAATCGAGCGAAACAAGCTCCAATGAGACCGGCGACACGAGGAGTGCAACCCGCATTTTTCGAGTGTTTCGCCCGTGCAAGCTTTCACAAAATCCACCTATTCGGATCTTGATATGTATGAAATTAACATCAATGCGAATTCGACCAAAACAAGCTCCAACAAGACTAACAACACTTACGAGGGCAATCCGTGTCTTCTGAGTGTTTCGCTTCGGGCAAACTTTCATAATGTCCACTTGTTCGATCCCGCTTGAATGAAGTTAACACCAGAGCGAAATCGAGCTAAACAAGCTCCAATGAGACCGGCGACACGAGGAGTGCAACCCGGCATTTTTCGAGTGTTTCGCCCGTGCAAGCTTTCACAAAATCCACCTATTCGGATCTTGATATGTATGAAATTAACATCAATGCGAATTCGACCAAAACAAGCTCCAACAAGACTAACAACACTTACGAGGGCAATCCGTGTGTCTTCGAGTGTTTCG
The DNA here is from genome assembly GCA_036346375.1 of Guadua angustifolia. Classification (NCBI taxonomy): domain Eukaryota; kingdom Viridiplantae; phylum Streptophyta; class Magnoliopsida; order Poales; family Poaceae; genus Guadua; species Guadua angustifolia. Next base: position 79,592 of record JAYEVE010001880.1, on the reverse strand, counting down.
CTTCGGGCAAACTTTCATAATGTCCACTTGTTCGATCCCGCTTTGAATGAAGTTAACACCAGAGCGAAATCGAGCTAAACAAGCTCCAATGAGACCGGCGACACGAGGAGTGCAACCCGCATTTTCGAGTGTTTCGCCCCGCAAGCTTTCACAAAATCCACCTATTCGGATCTTGATATGTATGAAATTAACATCAATGCGAATTCGACCAAAACAAGCTCCAACAAGACTAACAACACTTACGAGGGCAATCCGTGTGTCTTCTGAGTGTTTCGCTTCGGGCAAACTTTCATAATGTCCACTTGTTCGATCCCGCTTGAATGAAGTTAACACCAGAGCGAAATCGAGCTAAACAAGCTCCAATGAGACCGGCGACACGAGGAGTGCAACCCGTGCATTTTCGAGTGTTTCGCCCGTGCAAGCTTTCACAAAATCCACCTATTCGGATCTTGATATGTATGAAATTAACATCAATGCGAATTCGACCAAAACAAGCTCCAACAAGACTAACAACACTTACGAGGGCAATCCGTGTGTCTTCTGAGTGTTTCGCCGGGCAAACTTTCATAATGTCCACTTGTTCGATCCCGCTTGAATGAAGTTAACACCAGAGCGAAATCGAGCTAAACAAGCTCCAATGAGACCGGCGACACGAGGAGTGCAACCCGCATTTTCGAGTGTTTCGCCCGGCAAGCTTTCACAAAATCCACCTATTCGGATCTTGATATGTATGAAATTAACATCAATGCGAATTCGACCAAAACAAGCTCCAACAAGACTAACAACACTTACGAGGGCAATCCGTGTGTCTTCTGAGTGTTTCGCCGGGCAAACTTTCATAATGTCCACTTGTTCGATCCCGCTTGAATGAAGTTAACACCAGAGCTAAATCGAGCTAAACAAGCTCCAATGAGACCGGCGACACGAGGAGTGCAACCCGCATTTTCGAGTGTTTCGCCCGCAAGCTTTCACAAAATCCACCTATTCGGATCTTGATATGTATGAAATTAACATCAATGCGAATTCGACCAAAACAAGCTCCAACAAGACTAACAACACTTACGAGGGCAATCCGTGTCTTCGAGTGTTTCGCCGGGCAAACTTTCATAATGTCCACTTGTTCGATCCCGCTTGAATGAAGTTAACACCAGAGCGAAATCGAGCTAAACAAGCTCCAATGAGACCGCGACACGAGGAGTGCAACCCGCATTTTCGAGTGTTTCGCCCGCAAGCTTTCACAAAATCCACCTATTCGGATCTTGATATGTATGAAATTAACATCAATGCGAATTCGACCAAAACAAGCTCCAACAAGACTAACAACACTTACGAGGGCAATCCGGTGTCTTCTGAGTGTTTCGCCGGGCAAACTTTCATAATGTCCACTTGTTCGATCCCGCTTGAATGAAGTTAACACCAGAGCGAAATCGAGCTAAACAAGCTCCAATGAGACCGGCGACACGAGGAGTGCAACCCGTGCATTTTCGAGTGTTTCGCCCGCAAGCTTTCACAAAATCCACCTATTCGGATCTTGATATGTATGAAATTAACATCAATGCGAATTCGACCAAAACAAGCTCCAACAAGACTAACAACACTTACGAGGGCAATCCGTGTGTCTTCTGAGTGTTTCGCTTCGGGCAAACTTTCATAATGTCCACTTGTTCGATCCCGCTTGAATGAAGTTAACACCAGAGCGAAATCGAGCTAAACAAGCTCCAATGAGACCGGCGACACGAGGAGTGCAACCCGCATTTTCGAGTGTTTCGCCCGTGCAAGCTTTCACAAAATCCACCTATTCGATCTTGATATGTATGAAATTAACATCAATGCGAATTCGACCAAAACAAGCTCCAACAAGACTAACAACACTTACGAGGGCAATCCGTGTGTCTTCGAGTGTTTCGCTTCGGGCAAACTTTCATAATGTCCACTTGTTCGATCCCGCTTTGAATGAAGTTAACACCAGAGCGAAATCGAGCGTAAACAAGCTCCAATGAGACCGGCGACACGAGGAGTGCAACCCGCAGCATTTTCGAGTGTTTCGCCCGCAAGCTTTCACAAAATCCACCTATTCGGATCTTGATATGTATGAAATTAACATCAATGCGAATTCGACCAAAACAAGCTCCAACAAGACTAACAACACTTACGAGGGCAATCCGTGTCTTCTGAGTGTTTCGCTTCGGGCAAACTTTCATAATGTCCACTTGTTCGATCCCGCTTGAATGAAGTTAACACCAGAGCGAAATCGAGCTAAACAAGCTCCAATGAGACCGGCGACACGAGGAGTGCAACCCGCATTTTCGAGTGTTTCGCCCGCAAGCTTTCACAAAATCCACCTATTCGGATCTTGATATGTATGAAATTAACATCAATGCGAATTCGACCAAAACAAGCTCCAACAAGACTAACAACACTTACGAGGGCAATCCGTGTGTCTTCGAGTGTTTCGCTTCGGGCAAACTTTCATAATGTCCACTTGTTCGATCCCGCTTGAATGAAGTTAACACCAGAGCTAAATCGAGCTAAACAAGCTCCAATGAGACCGGCGACACGAGGAGTGCAACCCTGCATTTTCGAGTGTTTCGCCCCGTGCAAGCTTTCACAAAATCCACCTATTCGGATCTTGATATGTATGAAATTAACATCAATGCGAATTCGACCAAAACAAGCTCCAACAAGACTAACAACACTTACGAGGGCAATCCGGTGTCTTCTGAGTGTTTCGCTTCGGGCAAACTTTCATAATGTCCACTTGTTCGATCCCGCTTGAATGAAGTTAACACCAGAGCGAAATCGAGCGAAACAAGCTCCAATGAGACCGGCGACACGAGGAGTGCAACCCGCATTTTCGAGTGTTTCGCCCGCAGCAAGCTTTCACAAAATCCACCTATTCGGATCTTGATATGTATGAAATTAACATCAATGCGAATTCGACCAAAACAAGCTCCAACAAGACTAACAACACTTACGAGGGCAATCCGTGTCTTCTGAGTGTTTCGCTTCGGGCAAACTTTCATAATGTCCACTTGTTCGATCCCGCTTGAATGAAGTTAACACCAGAGCGAAATCGAGCTAAACAAGCTCCAATGAGACCGGCGACACGAGGAGTGCAACCCGCATTTTCGAGTGTTTCGCCCCGCAAGCTTTCACAAAATCCACCTATTCGGATCTTGATATGTATGAAATTAACATCAATGCGAATTCGACCAAAACAAGCTCCAACAAGACTAACAACACTTACGAGGGCAATCCGTGTCTTCGAGTGTTTCGCTTCGGGCAAACTTTCATAATGTCCACTTGTTCGATCCCGCTTTGAATGAAGTTAACACCAGAGCGAAATCGAGCTAAACAAGCTCCAATGAGACCGGCGACACGAGGAGTGCAACCCGCATTTTCGAGTGTTTCGCCCGTGCAAGCTTTCACAAAATCCACCTATTCGGATCTTGATATGTATGAAATTAACATCAATGCGAATTCGACCAAAACAAGCTCCAACAAGACTAACAACACTTACGAGGGCAATCCGTGTGTCTTCGAGTGTTTCGTTTCGGGCAAACTTTCATAATGTCCACTTGTTCGATCCCGCTTGAATGAAGTTAACACCAGAGCTAAATCGAGCTAAACAAGCTCCAATGAGACCGGCGACACGAGGAGTGCAACCCGTGCATTTTCGAGAGTGTTTCGCCCGCAAGCTTTCACAAAATCCACCTATTCGGATCTTGATATGTATGAAATTAACATCAATGCGAATTCGACCAAAACAAGCTCCAACAAGACTAACAACACTTACGAGGGCAATCCGTGTGTCTTCGAGTGTTTCGCTTCGGGCAAACTTTCATAATGTCCACTTGTTCGATCCCGCTTGAATGAAGTTAACACCAGAGCGAAATCGAGCGAAACAAGCTCCAATGAGACCGGCGACACGAGGAGTGCAACCCGCATTTTCGAGTGTTTCGCCCGTGCAAGCTTTCACAAAATCCACCTATTCGGATCTTGATATGTATGAAATTAACATCAATGCGAATTCGACCAAAACAAGCTCCAACAAGACTAACAACACTTACGAGGGCAATCCGTGTGTCTTCGAGTGTTTCGCTTCGGGCAAACTTTCATAATGTCCACTTGTTCGATCCCGCTTGAATGAAGTTAACACCAGAGCGAAATCGAGCTAAACAAGCTCCAATGAGACCGGCGACACGAGGAGTGCAACCCGTGCATTTTCGAGTGTTTCGCCCGGCAAGCTTTCACAAAATCCACCTATTCGGATCTTGATATGTATGAAATTAACATCAATGCGAATTCGACCAAAACAAGCTCCAACAAGACTAACAACACTTACGAGGGCAATCCGGTGTCTTCGAGTGTTTCGCCGGGCAAACTTTCATAATGTCCACTTGTTCGATCCCGCTTGAATGAAGTTAACACCAGAGCTAAATCGAGCTAAACAAGCTCCAATGAGACCGGCGACACGAGGAGTGCAACCCGCATTTTCGAGTGTTTCGCCCGTGCAAGCTTTCACAAAATCCACCTATTCGGATCTTGATATGTATGAAATTAACATCAATGCGAATTCGACCAAACAAGCTCCAACAAGACTAACAACACTTACGAGGGCAATCCGTGTGTCTTCTGAGTGTTTCGCTTCGGGCAAACTTTCATAATGTCCACTTGTTCGATCCCGCTTTGAATGAAGTTAACACCAGAGCGAAAATCGAGCTAAACAAGCTCCAATGAGACCGGCGACACGAGGAGTGCAACCCGTGCATTTTCGAGTGTTTCGCCCCGCAAGCTTTCACAAAATCCACCTATTCGGATCTTGATATGTATGAAATTAACATCAATGCGAATTCGACCAAAACAAGCTCCAACAAGACTAACAACACTTACGAGGGCAATCCGTGTGTCTTCGAGTGTTTCGCTTCGGGCAAACTTTCATAATGTCCACTTGTTCGATCCCGCTTGAATGAAGTTAACACCAGAGCGAAATCGAGCTAAACAAGCTCCAATGAGACCGGCGACACGAGGAGTGCAACCCGCATTTTCGAGTGTTTCGCCCGTGCAAGCTTTCACAAAATCCACCTATTCGGATCTTGATATGTATGAAATTAACATCAATGCGAATTCGACCAAAACAAGCTCCAACAAGACTAACAACACTTACGAGGGCAATCCGGCAGTCTTCTGAGTGTTTCGCTTCGGGCAAACTTTCATAATGTCCACTTGTTCGATCCCGCTTTGAATGAAGTTAACACCAGAGCGAAATCGAGCTAAACAAGCTCCAATGAGACCGGCGACACGAGGAGTGCAACCCGTGCATTTTCGAGTGTTTCGCCCGTGCAAGCTTTCACAAAATCCACCTATTCGGATCTTGATATGTATGAAATTAACATCAATGCGAATTCGACCAAAACAAGCTCCAACAAGACTAACAACACTTACGAGGGCAATCCGTGTGTCTTCGAGTGTTTCGCTTCGGGCAAACTTTCATAATGTCCACTTGTTCGATCCCGCTTGAATGAAGTTAACACCAGAGCGAAATCGAGCTAAACAAGCTCCAATGAGACCGGCGACACGAGGAGTGCAACCCGCATTTTCGAGTGTTTCGCCCGCCTGCAAGCTTTCACAAAATCCACCTATTCGGATCTTGATATGTATGAAATTAACATCAATGCGAATTCGACCAAAACAAGCTCCAACAAGACTAACAACACTTACGAGGGCAATCCGTGTCTTCTGAGTGTTTCGCTTCGGCAAACTTTCATAATGTCCACTTGTTCGATCCCGCTTTGAATGAAGTTAACACCAGAGCTAAATCGAGCTAAACAAGCTCCAATGAGACCGGCGACACGAGGAGTGCAACCCGGCATTTTCGAGTGTTTCGCCCGCAAGCTTTCACAAAATCCACCTATTCGGATCTTGATATGTATGAAATTAACATCAATGCGAATTCGACCAAACAAGCTCCAACAAGACTAACAACACTTACGAGGGCAATCCGGTGTCTTCTGAGTGTTTCGCTTCGGGCAAACTTTCATAATGTCCACTTGTTCGATCCCGCTTTGAATGAAGTTAACACCAGAGCGAAATCGAGCTAAACAAGCTCCAATGAGACCGGCGACACGAGGAGTGCAACCCGCATTTTCGAGTGTTTCGCCCGGCAAGCTTTCACAAAATCCACCTATTCGGATCTTGATATGTATGAAATTAACATCAATGCGAATTCGACCAAAAACAAGCTCCAACAAGACTAACAACACTTACGAGGGCAATCCGTGTCTTCGAGTGTTTCGCTTCGGGCAAACTTTCATAATGTCCACTTGTTCGATCCCGCTTGAATGAAGTTAACACCAGAGCGAAATCGAGCTAAACAAGCTCCAATGAGACCGGCGACACGAGGAGTGCAACCCGCATTTTCGAGTGTTTCGCCCGCAAGCTTTCACAAAATCCACCTATTCGGATCTTGATATGTATGAAATTAACATCAATGCGAATTCGACCAAAACAAGCTCCAACAAGACTAACAACACTTACGAGGGCAATCCGTGTGTCTTCGAGTGTTTCGCTTCGGCAAACTTTCATAATGTCCACTTGTTCGATCCCGCTTGAATGAAGTTAACACCAGAGCGAAATCGAGCTTAAACAAGCTCCAATGAGACCGGCGACACGAGGAGTGCAACCCGGCATTTTCGAGTGTTTCGCCCCCGCAAGCTTTCACAAAATCCACCTATTCGGATCTTGATATGTATGAAATTAACATCAATGCGAATTCGACCAAAACAAGCTCCAACAAGACTAACAACACTTACGAGGGCAATCCGTGTGTCTTCTGAGTGTTTCGCCGGGCAAACTTTCATAATGTCCACTTGTTCGATCCCGCTTGAATGAAGTTAACACCAGAGCGAAATCGAGCTAAACAAGCTCCAATGAGACCGGCGACACGAGGAGTGCAACCCGTGCATTTTCGAGTGTTTCGCCCCGTGCAAGCTTTCACAAAATCCACCTATTCGGATCTTGATATGTATGAAATTAACATCAATGCGAATTCGACCAAAACAAGCTCCAACAAGACTAACAACACTTACGAGGGCAATCCGGTGTCTTCGAGTGTTTCGCTTCGGGCAAACTTTCATAATGTCCACTTGTTCGATCCCGCTTGAATGAAGTTAACACCAGAGCGAAATCGAGCTAAACAAGCTCCAATGAGACCGGCGACACGAGGAGTGCAACCCGTGCATTTTCGAGTGTTTCGCCCCGTGCAAGCTTTCACAAAATCCACCTATTCGGATCTTGATATGTATGAAATTAACATCAATGCGAATTCGACCAAAACAAGCTCCAACAAGACTAACAACACTTACGAGGGCAATCCGTGTGTCTTCGAGTGTTTCGCTTCGGGCAAACTTTCATAATGTCCACTTGTTCGATCCCGCTTGAATGAAGTTAACACCAGAGCGAAATCGAGCTAAACAAGCTCCAATGAGACCGGCGACACGAGGAGTGCAACCCCATTTTTCGAGTGTTTCGCCCGCAAAGCTTTCACAAAATCCACCTATTCGGATCTTGATATGTATGAAATTAACATCAATGCGAATTCGACCAAAACAAGCTCCAACAAGACTAACAACACTTACGAGGGCAATCCGTGTGTCTTCGAGTGTTTCGCTTCGGGCAAACTTTCATAATGTCCACTTGTTCGATCCCGCTTGAAATGAAGTTAACACCAGAGCGAAATCGAGCTAAACAAGCTCCAATGAGACCGGCGACACGAGGAGTGCAACCCGTGCATTTTCGAGTGTTTCGCCCCCAAGCTTTCACAAAATCCACCTATTCGGATCTTGATATGTATGAAATTAACATCAATGCGAATTCGACCAAAACAAGCTCCAACAAGACTAACAACACTTACGAGGGCAATCCGTGTGTCTTCTGAGTGTTTCGCTTCGGGCAAACTTTCATAATGTCCACTTGTTCGATCCCGCTTGAATGAAGTTAACACCAGAGTAAATCGAGCTAAACAAGCTCCAATGAGACCGGCGACACGAGGAGTGCAACCCGTGCATTTTCGAGTGTTTCGCCCGCAAGCTTTCACAAAATCCACCTATTCGGATCTTGATATGTATGAAATTAACATCAATGCGAATTCGACCAAAACAAGCTCCAACAAGACTAACAACACTTACGAGGGCAATCCGTGTGTTCTCGAGTGTTTCGCTTCGCAAACTTTCATAATGTCCACTTGTTCGATCCCGCTTTGAATGAAGTTAACACCAGAGCGAAATCGAGCTAAACAAGCTCCAATGAGACCGGCGACACGAGGAGTGCAACCCTGCATTTTCGAGTGTTTCGCCCGTGCAAGCTTTCACAAAATCCACCTATTCGGATCTTGATATGTATGAAATTAACATCAATGCGAATTCGACCAAAACAAGCTCCAACAAGACTAACAACACTTACGAGGGCAATCCGGTGTGTTTCGAGTGTTTCGCCGGGCAAACTTTCATAATGTCCACTTGTTCGATCCCGCTTGAATGAAGTTAACACCAGAGCGAAATCGAGCTAAACAAGCTCCAATGAGACCGGCGACACGAGGAGTGCAACCCGCATTTTCGAGTGTTTCGCCCGGCAAGCTTTCACAAAATCCACCTATTCGGATCTTGATATGTATGAAATTAACATCAATGCGAATTCGACCAAAACAAGCTCCAACAAGACTAACAACACTTACGAGGGCAATCCGTGTGTCTTCGAGTGTTTCGCTTCGGGCAAACTTTCATAATGTCCACTTGTTCGATCCCGCTTGAATGAAGTTAACACCAGAGCGAAATCGAGCTAAACAAGCTCCAATGAGACCGGCGACACGAGGAGTGCAACCCGTGCATTTTCGAGTGTTTCGCCCCGCAAGCTTTCACAAAATCCACCTATTCGGATCTTGATATGTATGAAATTAACATCAATGCGAATTCGACCAAAACAAGCTCCAACAAGACTAACAACACTTACGAGGGCAATCCGTGTGTCTTCTGAGTGTTTCGCTTCGGCAAACTTTCATAATGTCCACTTGTTCGATCCCGCTTGAATGAAGTTAACACCAGAGCGAAATCGAGCTAAACAAGCTCCAATGAGACCGGCGACACGAGGAGTGCAACCCGTGCATTTTCGAGTGTTTCGCCCGTGCAAGCTTTCACAAAATCCACCTATTCGGATCTTGATATGTATGAAATTAACATCAATGCGAATTCGATCAAAACAAGCTCCAACAAGACTAACAACACTTACGAGGGCAATCCGGTGTCTTCTGAGTGTTTCGCTTCGGGCAAACTTTCATAATGTCCACTTGTTCGATCCCGCTTGAATGAAGTTAACACCAGAGCGAAATCGAGCTAAACAAGCTCCAATGAGACCGGCGACACGAGGAGTGCAACCCGTGCATTTTCGAGTGTTTCGCCCCGCAAGCTTTCACAAAATCCACCTATTCGGATCTTGATATGTATGAAATTAACATCAATGCGAATTCGACCAAAACAAGCTCCAACAAGACTAACAACACTTACGAGGGCAATCCGTGTGTCTTCGAGTGTTTCGCTTCGGGCAAACTTTCATAATGTCCACTTGTTCGATCCCGCTTTGAATGAAGTTAACACCAGAGCGAAATCGAGCTAAACAAGCTCCAATGAGACCGGCGACACGAGGAGTGCAACCCGCATTTTCGAGTGTTTCGCCCGTGCAAGCTTTCACAAAATCCACCTATTCGGATCTTGATATGTATGAAATTAACATCAATGCGAATTCGACCAAAACAAGCTCCAACAAGACTAACAACACTTACGAGGGCAATCCGGTGTCTTCGAGTGTTTCGCTTCGGGCAAACTTTCATAATGTCCACTTGTTCGATCCCGCTTTGAATGAAGTTAACACCAGAGCGAAATCGAGCTAAACAAGCTCCAATGAGACCGGCGACACGAGGAGTGCAACCCGCATTTTCGAGTGTTTCGCCCGCAAGCTTTCACAAAATCCACCTATTCGGATCTTGATATGTATGAAATTAACATCAATGCGAATTCGACCAAAACAAGCTCCAACAAGACTAACAACACTTACGAGGGCAATCCGTGTGTCTTCGAGTGTTTCGCTTCGGGCAAACTTTCATAATGTCCACTTGTTCGATCCCGCTTGAATGAAGTTAACACCAGAGCGAAATCGAGCGAAACAAGCTCCAATGAGACCGGCGACACGAGGAGTGCAACCCGTGCATTTTCGAGTGTTTCGCCCGCAAGCTTTCACAAAATCCACCTATTCGGATCTTGATATGTATGAAATTAACATCAATGCGAATTCGACCAAAACAAGCTCCAACAAGACTAACAACACTTACGAGGGCAATCCGTGTGTCTTCTGAGTGTTTCGCTTCGGGCAAACTTTCATAATGTCCACTTGTTCGATCCCGCTTGAATGAAGTTAACACCAGAGCGAAATCGAGCGTAAACAAGCTCCAATGAGACCGGCGACACGAGGAGTGCAACCCGCATTTTCGAGTGTTTCGCCCGTGCAAGCTTTCACAAAATCCACCTATTCGGATCTTGATATGTATGAAATTAACATCAATGCGAATTCGACCAAAACAAGCTCCAACAAGACTAACAACACTTACGAGGGCAATCCGTGTGTCTTCGAGTGTTTCGCTTCGGGCAAACTTTCATAATGTCCACTTGTTCGATCCCGCTTGAATGAAGTTAACACCAGAGCGAAATCGAGCGAAACAAGCTCCAATGAGACCGGCGACACGAGGAGTGCAACCCGTGCATTTTCGAGTGTTTCGCCTCCCGCAAGCTTTCACAAAATCCACCTATTCGTATCTTGATATGTATGAAATTAACATCAAAGTGAATTCGACCGAAACAAGCTCCAACAAGACAACAACACTTACGAGGGCAATCCGTTGTGTCTTCAGAGTGTTTCGCTTCGAGGCAAACATTCATAAAGTCGACTTGTTCGGATCCCGCTTTGAATGAAATTAACACTGAGTTTAAATCGAGCGTAAACAAGCTCCAAAGAGACCGGCGACACGTAGTGCAACCCGTGCATTTTCGAGTGTTTCACCTCCGCAAAGAACTTTCACAAAATCCACCTATTTGGATCATGATATGTATGAAATTAACATAAAGCTTAATTCAATCAAACAATCTCCAACAAGACTAACAACACTTACGAGGGCAACCCTGTGTCTTCTGAGCGCTTTCGCCGGCAAACTTTCATAATGTCCACTTGATTCGATCCCGCTTTGAATGATGTTAACACCAGTGCGTAAATCCAACTTAACAAGTTGACCTACGACACGAGGAGTGCAACCCTGCATTTTGAGTGTTTCGCCTCCGTGCAAGCTTTCACAAATTCCACAATCTCGATATTGACATGTATGAAATTAACATCAATGCGAATTCGATCAAAACAAGCTCCAACAAGACTAACAACACTTACGTAAGCAATCCGCGTGTCTTCTGAGTGTTTCGCTTCGGGCAAACTTTCATAATGTCCACTTGTTCGATCCCGTTTGAATGAAGTTAACACCGAGAGCTAAATCGAGCTAAACAAGCCCAACGAGACCCATGACACGTAGGAGTGCAACCCAAGGCATTTTATGTGTTTCGCCTCCGTGCAAGCTCACAAAATCAACATATTCGGATCTTGATATGTATGAAATTAACATCAATGCGAATTTGACCGAACAATCTTTAACAAGACTAACAACACTTACGAGGGCAATCCGTGTCTTCTGAGTGTTTCGCCGGGCAAACTTTCATAATGTCCACTTGTTCGATGCCGGTTTGAATGAAGTTAACACCAAGCTAAATCGAACTAAACAAGCTCGATCGGGCGACACGTGGAGTGCAACCCGAGTGTTTTGAGTGTTTCAAGTCTTGTCCAAGCTTTACAAAATCCACCAATTCGATATTGACATGTATGAAATTAACATCAATGCATTCGATCAAAACAAGCTCCAACAAGACTAACAACACTTACGAGGGTAATCCGGTGTCTTCTGAGTGTTTCGCCGGGCAAACATTCATAAAGTCCACTTGTTTGGATCCCGCTTGAATGAACTTAACACGAGAGCTTAAACCGAGCTAAACAAGATCCAATGAGACCGGCGACACGAGGAGTGCAACCTGCATTTTGGGTGTTTCGCCCAAAAACTTTCACAAATTCTACCTATTCGGATCTTGATATGTATGAAATTAACACTAAAGTGAATTCGACCGAAACAAGCTCCAACAAGACTAACAACACATACGAGGGCAATCCAGATGTCTTCTGAGTGTTTCGCTTGGGCAAACTTCATAATGTCCACTTGTTCGATCCCGTTTGAATGAAGTTAACTCCAGAGCGAAATCTGCTTAAAGAAGCTCCAATGAGACCAGCTTACACGAGGAGTGCAACCCAAGCATTTTCTGAGTGTTTCATTCGGTAAACTTTCACAAAATCCAACTATTCGGATCTTGATTTGTATGAAATTAACATCAAAGCGAATTCAACCAAACAAGCTCCAACAAGACTAACAACACTTACGAGGGCAATCGTGTGTCTTCTGAGTGTTTCGCCGGGCAAACATTCATAATATCCACTTGTTCGATCCCGTTTGAATGAAGTTAACACTGTATGATAAATCGCGTAAACAAGCTCCAATGAGATCATGACACGAGGAGTGCAACCCGGTGCATTTTCGAGTGTTTCGCTTCCTGCAAGCTTTCACAAAATCCACCTTTTCGAACATGATATGTATGAAATTAACATCAAAGCAAATCTGACCAAACTAGCTCCAACAAGACTAACAACACTTACGAGGGCAATCCGTGTGTCTTCTGAGTGTTTCGCCGGGGCAAACTTTCATAATGTCCACTTGTTCGATCCCTATTGAATGAAGTTAACATTCAGACGAAATCGAGCTAAACAAGCTCGAATGAGACCCCATGACACGCGGAAGTGCAACCCGTGCATTTATGAGTGTTTCATCCCGTGCAAGCTTTCACAAAATCCACCTATTCGATCATGATATGTATGAAATTAACATCAACGCTAATTTGACCAAACAAGCACCAACAAGACTAACAACACTTACGAGGGCAATCCGTGTCTTCTGAGTGTTTCGCTTCGGGCAAACATTCATAATATCCACTTGTTCGGATCACGCTTGAATGAAGTTAACACTGCTGTAAATCAAGGAAACAAGCTCCAATGAGACCGGCGACATGTAGAGAGTGCAACCCGCATTTTTTGAGTGTATCGCCTCCTGCAAGCTTTCACAAAATCCACCTTTCGGATCATGATATGTATGAAATTAACATCAAAGCAAATTCGACCTAAAACTAGCTCCAACAAGACTAACAACACTTACGAGGGCAATCCTGTGTGCTTCGAGTGTTTCGCCAGCAAACTTTCATAATGTCCACTTGTTCGATCCCGGTTTGAATGAACTTAACACCAGAGCGTAAATCGAGCTTAAACAAGCTCCAATGAGACCCATGACACGAGGAGTGCAACCCTGCATTTTCGAATGTTTCGCCCGGCAAGCCACAAAATCCACCTATTCGGATCTTGATATGTTTGAAATTTACATCAACGCTAATTCGATCAAAAACAAGCTCCAACAAGACTAACAACACTTACGAGGGCAATCCGTGTCTTCTGAGTGTTTCGCTTCGAGGCTAACATTCATAAAGTCCACTTGTTCGATCCCGCTTGAATGAACTTAACACCGTGAGCCAAATCGAGCGTAAACAAGATCCCATGAGACCGTGACACGAGGAGTGCAACTGTGCATTTTCGGTGTTTCGCCTTCAAAGGCAAACTTTCACAAAATCCACCTATTCGGATCTTGATATGTATGAAATTAACACTAAAGTGAATTCGACCAAAACAAGCTCCTACAAGACTAACAACACATACGAGGGCAATCCGATGTCTTCGAGTGTTTCGCTTCCGGGCAAACTTTCATAATGTCCACTTGTTCGATCCCGGTTGAATGAAGTTAACTCCTGAAATAAATCGAAAACAAGCTCCAATGAGACCAGCGACACGTAGGAGTGCAACCCAGTGCATTTTCGGAGTGTTTCGCTCCGGTGCAAACTTTCACAAAATCCAACTATTCGGATCTTGATTTGTATGAAATTAACATCAAAACGAAATCAACCGAAACAAGCTCCAACAAGACTAACAATACTTACGAGGGCAATCCGGTGTGTCTTCGGAGTGCTTCGCTTCGGGGCAAACATTCATAATGTCCACTTGTTCGATCCCGCTTGAATGAAGTAAACACCAGAGCTAAATCGAGCGAAACAAGCTCCAATAAGACCCATGACACGTGAGGAGTGCAACCCTGCATTTTCAGATTGTTTCGCTTCCAAAGGCAAGCTTTCACAAAATCCACCTATTCGATCTTGATATGTATGAAATTAACATCAAGTATGAATTCGATCAAAACAAGCTCCAACAAGACTAACAACACTTACGAGGGCAATCCGGTGTGTCTTCGGAGTGTTTCGCTTCGAGGCAAACATTCATAAAGCCCACTTGTTCAGATCCCGGTTTGAATGAACATAACACCAGAGCGCAAATCGAGCTAAACAAGCTTCAATGTGACCGGATGACACGTAGGAGTGCAACCCCAAGATTTTGAGTGTTTCGCCCCCTGCAAGCTTTCACAAAATCCACTAATTCGATCTTGATATGTATGAAATTAACATGAATGCGAATTCGACCAAAAAACAAGCTCCAACAGATTAACAACACTTACGAGGGCAATCCGGTGTCTTCTTGAGTGTTTCGCCGGGCAAACTTTATAAAGTCCACTGCTCGATCCCGCTTGAATGAAATTAACACCAGAGCGAAATCGAGCGAAACAAGCTCCAATGAGACCCATGACATAGGAGTGCAACCCTGCATTTTTGAGTGTCATTCCCAAACTTTCACAAAATCCACCTATTTGTATCTTGATATGTATGAAATTAACATCAAAGTGAATTCGATCAAACAAGCTCCAACAAGACTAACAACACTTACGAGGGCAATCCGTGTCTTGAGTGTTTCGCTTCGAGGCAAACATTCATAAAGTCCACTTGTTCGATCCCTTAGAATGAACTTAACACCGTAACGAAATCGAGCGTAAACAAGCTCCAATGTGACCGGCGACACGAGGAGTGCAACCCTGCTTTTTTCGAGTGTTTGCTCCTGCAAGCTTTCACAAAATCCACCTATTCGGATCTTGATATATATGAAATTAACATCAATGCTAATTCAATCAAAACAAGCTCCAACAAGACTATCAACACTTACGAGGGCAATCCGCAGGTCTTCGAGTGTTTCGCTTCGGCAAACATTCATAAAGTCCACTTGTTCGATCGCGTTTGAATGAAATTAACACCAGAGTGAAATCGAGCAAAACAAGCTCCAATGAGATCTCGCGACACGAGGAGTGCAACCCGTGCATTTTCGAGTGTTTCTCTCCAAAGCTTTCACAAAATCCACCTATTCGGATCATGATATGTATGAAATTAACATCAAAGTTTAATTCAATCAAACTAGTTCCAACAAGACTAACAACACTTATGAGGGCAATCCCGGTGTCTTCTGAGTGTTTCGCCGGGCAAACTTTCATAATGTCCAGCTTGTTCGGATCCCTGATTGAATGAAGTTAACAAAGACCTAAATCGAGCGTAAACAAGCTCCAATGAGACCCATGAGATGTAGGAGTGTGTCGACGATCGATCGCCAACCGCAGAAAATTAGGTAGGGTCAAGTGAGAAATGGGACCACAACCGCTTTTGCATGCTCTAACAGAGGATTGAGGTCGAGGAGGTCATGATCGGAGCAAGGAGACAACGGACGAGACAGAGATTTATCATGGTTCGAGCCCCGAGAAGGTAACAGTTTCATTTCTAGTCGCCTTTGTGGCGTGTTTCTTGCCTTTTGTGAGTACAAAGGAGGATTACAAAATCAATCTTGACGATGCTAAGTCTAGACTTGAACTCAAGTGTCTGTGGTGTTGGGTTCTTCGTTGTTTACAAAGCTTCATTTTATACCCATTCTTCTTGCAACGCTCAGAGTAACCCCTGATCGTGGCCTTTATGCATATTGATAGCCGGTGGTAACCGCTTCCGATCCTGCCGCACCGACATTTTCCTTGATCCCATGTTCTCAGAATCGCCAAGTGATAACGTGCTCGGATCCAAGGAACGCTACCGACATTGAATCATCCCGAACAAAGAAGTCGTGAGGGCCACGAGCCGGGATATCGTGGTTCAGCTCGAGTGGCCTCGAGCTTGATCCGAAGTCTTTAGTCGAGGACCCACGGGCTAGAGGGCTTGTTGATCGTTCGCTGACCGACCAAGGGTTGCCCTATCCCGGCAGCCTAGCCCCCGAGGCTCGAGGTCGTGAGAAGGAGTACCAAGAACGGCTCGAGCCTCACCAGACATGTGTCGCTTGGTAGCAACCCTTGCAAGGTCTTGAACTTTGTTTGAGGTCGAAGCTGAGATCGCAAGTGAACCCCAAAGTAGACACTGGGCGCATTTTTGATCTCTTCGGTGATACGACGCCAACAAATGGTGGGACACCGTACCGCCGAGTCCATCGCCTGTGCCTTAATCGCACTCCGCCTAATCATGCCAGCGCCGCTTTTGTGGTGCCGTGAGAGGTTAAATCCTAAGAGTGTCGTGGAGGACCCCGAGCTCGATCATTAGCTTGAAAATTTCGCGCTTTCCTCCTAACCTTCGCCCGAAAGCAGATCGCTTTTCCATCCTCACCCGACGCTTTTGCCATGGCTAAGTTGGGAAAAGCACCTTGTCTGGCCACGAGGATGAAGGAGCTCGAGTCTCCCCGGGCCGTTGGATCAGTGACTCTGGCGCGTTGCTCTATGGCGAGACCGAACTCATCCTCGAGATGACGAGATCGTCAGACTGAAAGCAGATTCCTCTTCTAGCTGCCGGACCCCGGAGAGCGAATTTGGCCGACATCTCGACAGCTAAGCCGCTTGAAGTGATCAACCGTACCCAATTCCGCCCTCACCCTAGCCGCTTTCTCCCATCTATGCGAGGGGTTCTCGGGATTCTTCCCACACCTCGCTTCTTCTTCCATTCTTCCTCTTCCGCTCCTAGAAGGACCCCGTGGTCGGTGCTCTACTCCAAGCAATGCCCCTGCTTATGGAGCTTGCCCAAGATCCCTAGTCCTGACTCTCTTGGTCCATGGTCGAGCGCCGGTTCTACCTCAAGAAGGGGAGAACGGAGGTCGCGATACGAGGGAGCCAGGATCGAAGGTGGAGACCCCAGAGATCGAGGACCTCAACGCCGACGCAGGCTTCATCGCCGCCATCCACATTTGCGCCACACGCTGCCCACGGCCAGCGATCGCGAACGACTTTCTTTCATGAATCGGGTGTCCTCTACTGAGGAGGTTACATCCGCTTCCTGCAGATCAAGGACGCGACGATTCGACCCGCGAGAGCTCATCCGTAAGGTCTTCGCCCCCAAGGTTTTTGCTTGACTCGCATTTCTTCCTCGACCTCATTTGATGGCTCTTGTTCGTAAGCAAATACCAAGGAGTCCTGGTCGCGCCAGATGCGTGAAATGTTCGAACCGGGCGATGAGTATACTCTTGACGCACCCAGCCCCAAGAACGCCTTGCGACAGAGGCCCGAGGTAAGTCTCCGCCGACCTATAGCCTCATCCAAACATTCAGATGTCTTTGCTCCCAATCGTGCTTGCTTGTAGGATCATCAAGAGTTGTGGGAAACAAATGAGATCGCTTCCCTCGTCTCGACGAGGGCAAGAACAAAAGGGGAAGAAAAGACTCCTCAACCTGAGCCGCCACCAGGGGGCGAGAGGCCTCACGCCGAATGGGGGTGATCGCGCCACCAAAAGACGATCATAGCCACTTCCAGTCACGCCTTGATTTCTCGTGGCTTAACAAAGTTTCTTTTTACTTGGCAAAGAACGGTTGCCAGCCGCCGCCAGACCATCGAGCCCTCGCCAGCAAGTATGGCTCATCACGGCTTGGCCTCCCTGCACTGCAGAGAAGGAAGCGATTCTCCTCCGAGCTCGTGGCAAAGAGACTATCGCCGCCATCGACGAGGCAAAGGCCACCACCTGTAAGACCGGCTTTGCAACCCGCCCCATCCTCCGTTTCGCTTTAGTGCCTATCCTGATTGCATCTTGAGTGGTCGAGACCCGAGCTTGCCCACTCGACAATGCTCGCTATTCAGTATGAAGTCCGAGTCCGAGGAGGGGGCAGACGCCACATGCCGCCCTCGCCACGGCCTTTCAGACAAAGGCGGTTTTGCCGGGCCTCGAAGTTGGGCCCCTGCCGAGAGTTCGACTAAGGCCTTGATAGCTCTGGACGAGGCGACCCCAACCCGCGATCACGAGGATTACAAAGACCGCATGAGACGGGTTCCTCACTTGTCGATCCTCCCGAGATTGAGGGAGGTATGGGTCCTGCCTCGTCATGCACCGCCGATCACAGGTCAGGCATCAAGTCCCCGAGGCCCCACCGACCAAGATCGCACCGATGGCGAGACCGCAGCTCCTGTGCCACGGCTATAAGAACTTCCAACCTCGGGGAATACAACGCCCACCCCCAGAGATTGGGTCGATGTTGTTGCCAAGAAGAACTCCCGCTCCGAAGCCGGCCGAACTCCCGACCACGAGGTCGGGTCTGGTTACCGCCGCTGCATTCTCCTGCCTGGGGTCCGATCCAAGAACCGATGTGGAAGGATCTCAGCTGCCGCCGCAAGACGTTGTCCGTAGGCCCCTGGCCAAGGTGTGCCGGGCAGGATCGAAGAAGGCCTAGGTCACGGGACTCGGGCAAGGTTTTGAGATCAACGCAGCGCGCCTTTGACGAAGCTAAACGAGGAGTTCTCCAAATACACAAGATCACCAAATGACTCGGAGGTAGGAGCCTTCCTTATATGTCCTGTAATATGTTGTTGTGTGCTCTTGACAACTTCTACCAGACGCTTCCTTGTTTTCAAGGCGGTTAAGGCAACAGGACCCGAGGGCTTCAAGGTCTCAACAAGCATGTCGACGTGTTCGCCAAATCTTGAATGCCGTGGAAGAGAGGGAGACCGAAGGCCTGTGCTCAATGCGACCATTGAAGCCGACGCCAGAAATCGAAGCGGCTCAACCGAGCTCAACGACCAAGGCCGCGACGATGGTGGCGCTGGAGGTGTCCTATGCCGCCGAGCTCGAGAGACCAGATCCTCCGAGCGTGAGCATGGGTTTAAGGCGCAGAGCACGAGCGCCGAGCGACCAAAGCGACGAGGCCCTTGATGCGAGGCGCCAAGGTCGAGCCGCCGAGAAGGCCGCCGCAGAGCGAATCTCGACTCAGCGCCGAGACCCTTCGCCAGATCGAGGCCCTTGAGAAGGCCGCCGAGGAACAAGCTGCCACGCTGACCCAAAGCGCTTTTCGACGAAAGCGCCAAGGTCGTGGGCACTTGAGGAAGTCGCCATGAGCAAACCATCGCATACACGTTATCAGGCCGACGAAGGCAAGGTCGAGGCGTTGAGAGGATCATTGCCGAAATATCATCTCAACCAAGGCGCTCTCGAGCTAGAGGCCAAAGTCAATGGCCGAGGAGAAACTTAAGGTAGCAAGAAGGCATGAAGACCGCTTTTGGCCCAACTCAACGATTTAACGCTACAGAAGTCACGGACGCAACTAACGAGGCCTCCCTCATGTGAAACCGAACCTCGACGCTGCAGGCCAGAGTCAGCCGAAGCTCGAAAGCAAGAGAAGTCATACAAGAAGATGGAGGATCTCAGAGCTCAAACATCCTTGATCCCGCAAAAACATTCTGATGTTATCAACTGTTTTAAGCATTTTTTGAAGTGTGCGCTTTTTATTCGCGATCAAGATCCATAGGTCGCTCAGAGATGTTACACCCTAGCCACCCTCGTTGGTCTAAGGTCGAGCAACGCCAATTTGGGACACAAGTATAAGACGAGCAAATGACCATGACTCCGCAGAATCGAGATGGAGTACTCATAAAAAGAAATGCAAAGAAGCGTAACCCAAAGGAATAAATCTCCAACCCACGATCACCTACCATGCACGCACTTAATAGCCAAAGCTACCGAGCTTTGTAGTTCAAACCCTGACGCAGGGGGTGAGCCGCTTATGAAGAGTTTTGGCTTACGTTGAGCTCGACCAATCGGGGGTGAACGAAGCTCGTGATACCTGCAGACTAAGGAGCTTACGCGAAAGTCGTGTCTAAGAAAATTATAGAGACGCCAAAGAAAAAAGACATGAATGATAGAAATCGAGAATATCCTTTTATTGAAGCTTTAAAGGCATAGAGATTTACACATAAACTTCATGGTCGATCTATGTTCCACGAGCTAGAAAGCTCTCCTTCGCCATCGGCATCGCTAGCCAAGAAGCCCCTGCGCGATCTCGTTGAAACGACTCTATAAGGGCCCTCCCACCGCAGGGATAACTTGTTGGTGCCGACAACACCGAATCCGCCTCGTGGCTAAGTCCCCAACAAGGAGCTTCCTAGGTCGCATCTGACCGAGACGCATGTCCGCGAAGAGCTTGCGTAATGCGCGATCGTAGCAAAGGCACTCAGATCATACTTCTTCCGCGAGGGCAAGGTCAAGAGACTGTTTGCTCGGGTCGACGGGTCGACCAGACCACCCGGGCGGAGCTCAGGGCCATCTCCGGAGGCGGATTCGCCAAAGACTAAACACGAAGTTGAAAGGGTGTGGACCTGCGTTTCTACCGACCGTGGTACGAATAGACCATAAGACGGGAAGTTCGCCCACCTGTGTCGTGTCAGTAGCATTTGAGCTCATTCAGAATCCGCTTTTTGACGCTTTGGACGATTGGGTCATATGGTTGCGCTTCCGCTGTTCGAGGATGAGCCACCGGCTTAAGCATACTTTGGTGCCCATGTCTCGCAGAATTCCTCGAATAATTCATCGTAAACCGAGTACCATTGTCGCGATAATTCGCATGGGACCCCATACCGTGACCACGGACAAGCGGAAACGAACAATGGCCGAGCAAAGGATGGTCGAGATCGGCCACCAATCCATTTGGTGAATGTGTCGATGGCCACGTATCAGAACTTTCTCCCTTGCTGTTCGGGAAAGGGGCCGAGGATGTCGAGCCCCTGTGTCGAGAAAGGCCGTGCAAGCGGAATGGTCTCAAGGAGTAGGCCGTCCGTGTACCTTTCTTCGCGTGAAATTGACATGCTCGCAAGTCCGACAATATCCCGAAAGCATCCTCAGAATGCCGCTCGCCAAGAATATCCTGCATTTAAGGCCTTGCCGACCATCGCCTCAGATTTAAGAGTGCGCCTACGAGACCTCGAGTGGATGTCGTTGAGTAGATACTTACCTCCTCCGTGGAGATGCACCGAGTCGATGCCGAGGCATTCCGCTCAGAGCCTCGCCATCCACGAAGCTTGTGCAAGCTTGCTCGACGCTTAATCCCGCTTCGCGCATGGTTTCGGGCAAGCAGTCGCCCCTGGCCAGAAGCCGTGGTATGGGATCGCCCATGCGAATACCTTCCACTATAGCAAGCACGACCTCCCGATCGGAGATAGACGGAGCCGTAAGCGCCTCGAGGATGACGCCGGGGTATCTCTTCGCTTAAGAGCCGAGCTTGGAGAGAAAGCTCAAGACCGGAGTTGTCCTTCCTAGGGACATGCCCGAGCTCCAAGTTCGAACCATTTCTCCATGTAACCTCGGCGAGATACCTTGCCATTGCATCCCCGAGCATTGATAGTCCTTGTTGTATCGTTGATGACGAGCCGAGTCTCCTTCACGACCAACCGTCAGACGCCTAAGGACTTGCAGTGCTCAGAAGCCCGCCAAGAGAGCTTCATATTCTGCCATGTTATTGGTCGCAGAAAGCCAAAACGAACCACATACTCAATTGGTTTCCGCAAGTAAGGATAAGTATCCCACTTTCGAAGCGCTTGAATGACCTCGAGCCAAAGAACATAATCCAGTATTCTTCTTCGACTCGAGCTCAGTGGGCGGTTGGCGACGCTTGTTCGATCACGGTCGGCGAAAGCACTTGTGACTTGATAATGCTCGGCCATGACCGATGTCAAACGCCGCCGCCCATGGCCCATTTGGCTATCCGCCCGCCACCTTCGATTCCGCAGATGTCACCGAGCGAAAGTTGCTTGGGACGATCACGGAATGCGCCGAAGTAGTGTCGAAGCTTGCGCGAGGCCATGAGAAGAGCATACGCCAGCTTTCAGACTTATGTAACGCCTTTGGGCCATGTAAGACCTCGCCGACATAGTAAATCGATGTCGCCGCGTTTCGCTCGGCAACCAGACAAAGATTTTACGGCTTTGGGCGGGCCGCAGGTAGAGCAAAGAACCTCGCCAGTCATGAGTTGTAAGGAGGGGATGATGATATACCTTCAAACTCGCCGAAAGATCGCGAAGCTCGAGTCCATTCAAAGTCCCCGGCTTACGCAAGGTCTTAAAGAATGGGAGACCTCGCCACGAGCCTCAAATGAATCTACTAAGGGCGCCATGCGATCGGTGAGGCTTTGTACTTGCTTGATCGAGGTCGGGGCTCCATCTTCTCGATGGCTTCGATCTTCCCGGTTTGGACCAACCCCGAGCCCCGATCATGTATCCAAGGACCTTCCCCGATGCCGCCGCCAAACACACACTTCGGGTTGAGCTTGATTTTGTACTGCTCAGTTTGCAAATGTTTCCTCAAGGTCACGGACGTGGTCGCCTTGAGGGCTTTTGACGATGATGTCATCTACGAGACCTCAAGGTTTCGCCAACTGCAGCCCGATGGTCTTAGTCATCAAACGCTGAATGTTGCCCCTCATTGCGCAGCACTCAAACGACATGGTCGTGTAGCAATAAGTGCCGAACGGGTGATGAAGGCGCCTTGTTTCGCCGCCGACCGCCACTTGATCCGGTGGTAGCCTCGAGTAAGCATCCAAGAAGCTTAGCATCCCAAGGCTGGCGTGGAGTCGACGATCCGGTCGATGCGCTGAAGGGAAAATTGTCCTCTCGGCAGCCGAGTTCAACCCCGTGATGGTCGACGACATCCTCCACTTGCCACCTTTCTTCAAGACGATGACCAAAGTTGGCCACCCACTGAGTAGTCGATCTCGCGATGAAGCCGCCTTCGTGGAGCTTATCAAGGTTTTCCTGATGACCGCAACCTTCTTTGGGAGAAGCGACGCAGCTTCGACGCACGTGTCTAGAATCGGCTCGACCAGAATTGTGCTCGATCACCTCCTTTGAATGCCTGCATATCCGCAGCTCCTGCTTAATATACCTTTGTTGGCGCCAAGGAAGGTGACGAGCTCGAGTTCCTATTTGGGACTTAGCTCGGCCGAGACGTGACACACTCGGTCGTGGCTTTCCTCGAGCGCAAGACGGGTTTTTGTTGCCCTGGGCTGGATCGATCGCCGCTCAGCGGGCGTTTTTCCATCACCTTCGACCTTGCTAGGGCAAAGATGTTTCCAGCGCCAAGGCCTTGGTCTCGCAGCCCATGTGTCACTGCAGTCATCACAAGACGGTGAACGCATGTCGCTAGCCCTCGAGCTTCAAGCACCAATGACCGTAATGATTAGCCGCCATAAACTTGATGAGGGCAGGCCTTCCAAGAATAGCGCGAAGACGGAGGTCGCCTCGACCACCTCAAAGGTGATCACTTCGGCGGAAGTTGTCCGAGCCAACGGGTGACGGTAAGACCACCGCGCCTAAGGGAGTAGTCGAGCTCCGTGAACGATTCAAGAAGGGATGGCGATGCTTTTGATCTTTGATCGGGAATCGTGATCCTGCCGAGTGCTTCCGCCGCAAAGAAATTAAGAGCTGCCGCCGCCGACCATGACACGCCTCACCACCGTGTTGCCGATGGTCCGGGTCACGACTCAAGGCGGTCTTTAAGTCTCGGCCATACCTTGTAAGGCATCCTCCTGAGAAAAGGTGATGGTGGCCCCGCCCACTTGCAATGTCGTCGACCGGCTTCCTAATGTAACTCGATAGATGGTCCGAGCAAAGCAGCTTTGATCTCGCTACCGATCGTAGGTCGCCGAGCCAAAGATAACGCTAATCCGGCCGCCTGCTGGAATTTCCAGTCGAGGTTGCCGCGGTTCGACCCGCATTCACCCTTTTGGGCTGGTCGTCATCCTTCTGAGCACGGCATCTCACCACGCCCGCCATAGAAGGCTTCAAGCTCTCGCCAAGCCCGCAGACCGCAGTGTCGTGGGCGCTGCCGCCTGTGAAATAGGCAAATTTCACCGTCGTTGCATTCTCGATCGCTTCTTCGGCTCCCCTCGCGGCCGAAGGCTTGGCCCTCCGAGGTCCAGTGCCGCCGCCTTCTTCTCAGGCTGGTCTCGTGGTTCGCGGATCGAGGCCGACTTTGACGAGGTCGGGTCCGGCCCCGAGTCTCGATCCCGACTCAAGGACCTCACGCCGCAGCCCCGCCGAGACGATGACCCGTGGTCGACTCCTCCGCCGGCCCCGCGGTCACGCTCGCTTCTTGCAAGGGTGTCTTGGTTTGCCGCTTCTTGGAGTTGGACTACCAATTCGAGTGGCTCGCACTCAAGCTTATTTTGGTCGAATCGCGCTCAATGACAACAAGGTTCGCTGTTGCTGCATCGCTCCGCCATGCTAAACAATTTGTTGACGCCGAGCCTTGTCGTGATCTCGAGGTCTTCGGTAAGGCGCCGGGTCAACGCCAACTTGAAGGCCTCGGTAACCGCTTCATCAGAGATGCTTGAATCGTTCTTTAAGCGGATGAACCGCCGCACAAAATCACGGCGAGGCTCGCTTCTTGCCCCGATGACGCGATCCAAGTCCTTCCTCCTCGCCGCCAGAATAGCCTCGAAGTTGGAGCGAGGGCGCTCGATTTGGCGCCACGACCAAGGCGAACCGGCCTGTTGAAGAGCTAGGTTCGGCAAAGACCGCCCGTAACGGCCGGAGATAGTTGGCTATGACCAACTCATCACTCCGCCGCCAAAATGGCGGCCGAGTAGATGGACAGAACTCGCTCGATTCTTGGTTCCGCGAAGCGCCGATCAAAGCGGTTTGAATCGAGCAGCCAACAGACGCGATTTAAGGTCGTCAGAGTACGCCACGCAACCGTAGGGTCGACTCAAAGCGCTACGGAGCGATCGCAGCCAACGAGATCTCCACCGCCAGATTTAATCCGGAAGCGCTGGCTTTTTGACGATCCGATCTTCGTGAGATCGGTCATGGTGCCGAGCACGGAGTCGCCTGAGGTATTGCAGCGGTCCTGCGGCGCGACGACGCTCGGCGGAATGCTCGGGAAAGTCCCTGACCTCGCTACCGCCAGTGTGGAGCTCGTGGCTTACTTCACGCCCAAATTGCTTGGTCTTGCCCCGAGGGTGTTGCCGAAGAAGGCGCCGCGGCATTTCGGCCGACGGGCGCGCCTCGCGATGCCGTGATGAGTTGTCGCCGCTTCTCGTGAAGGGTCCTCGAATCTGATTTCTTTCAGCGCATGAGGAATGACCTCGCCAGCGCCATGGCCGAAGTTCTTTTCGCCAAGGCCCGGCCAAGAGCTCCGATTTGCCCTATCGGATCACCATGATCCGCAATAGCACGAAGGTGTTCCCTGAGGAGGGAGTTTTCCGTCCTCCGCTGGAGCGCGGTTATGGCCTCGATTGATCGCGACGTGACCATCCGACGAGCATCCTGGGTTTAGGTCGATCCGCCACCGCCACGCCCCACCGAAGCGCCCGCCATGAGGACGGCAAAGCTCACACTTGGCGGGAAGGCGAAATGTTGATGCGGAGCCGAACCTCCAAGGTCCGATCCCACGCTGAAGAGTGTTCGCCGATGGAGAACGCCATGCTCCTAAGACCCTGAGTTTTTCCCCGTGAATGAACAGCAATCCAGCCCCACGCTATGCCACCGTCGACGATCGGATCACCAACCGCAGAAAATTAGGTAGGGGTCAATGAGAAATGGGACCACAACAAGCTTGTCAACAGAGGAATGAGGTCGAGGAGGTCTATGATCTGAGCAAGGAGACAACGGACGAGACAGAGATTTATCCCGTTCGAGCCCCGAGAAGGTAATAATTTTACTCCACGCCGCTTTGTGGCGTGTTTCTTGCCTTTGTGAGTACAAAGGAGGATTACATACCAACCTTGACGATGCTAAGTCTAGACTTGAACTCAAGTGTTCTGGTGTTGGGTTCTTCAAGAGTTTACAAAGCTTCATTTTATACCCATTCTTCTTGCAACGCTCGGGAGTAACCCCTGATCGTGGCCTTTATGCATATTGATAGCCTGTGGTAACTGCTCGATCCCGTCGCGCCATCATACCGCAGACTCCATGATCCCACGCTCAGAATCGCCAAGTGATAACGCGTCTGGATCCAAGGAACGCTATCGACCTTGAATCATCCCTAACAAATAGGTCGTGAGGGCCACGAGTCTGGATATCGTGGCTCTAGCTCGAGTGGCCTCGAGCTTGATCCGAGTCTTTGGTCGAGGACCCACTAGCTAGAGGCTTGTTGATCGCTCCCACGACCGACTAAGGGTTGCCCGCCCGACAGAGTGCAACCCGGCATTTATGAGTGTTTCGCTTCCCGCAAGCAAGCACAAAATCAACCTATTCGGATCTTGATATGTATGAAATTCACATCAACGCTAATTCAATCAAACAAGCTCCAACAAGACTAACAACACTTACGAGGGCAATCCGTGTGTCTTGGGAGTGTTTCGCCGAGGCAAACATTCATAAAGTCCACTTGTTCAATCCCAGCTTTGAATGAACATAACACCCAGAGTTTAAATTGAGCGAAACAAGCTCCAATGAGACCAATGACATAGGAGTGCAACCCGTGCATTTTCGAGTGTTTCGCCTCCGCAAGCTTTCACAAAATCCACCTTTTCGATGTCGATATGTATGAAATTAACATCAATGCGAATTCACCAAAAACAAGCTCTAACAAGACTAACAACACTTACGAGGGCAATCCGGTGTATTCGAGTGTTTCGCCGGGCAAACCTTCATAACGTCCCACTTGTTCGATCCCGCTTGAATGAAGTTAACACTAGAGCGAAATCGAGCTAAACAAGCTCCAATGAAAACGCGACACGTAGGAGTGCAACTCTGTACATTTTCGAGTATTTCATTCCCGCAAGCTTTCACAAAATCCACCTATTCGATCTTGATATTTATGAAATTAACATGAATGCTAATTCAACCAAAAACAAGTCTGACAGATTAACAACACTTACGAGGGCAATCCTGTGTCTTCTGAGTGTTTCGCCGGCAAACTTTCATAAAGTCCACTTGTTCGATCCCTATTAGAATGAACTTAACACCGAATCTAAATCGAGCTTAAACAAGCTCCAATGTGACCGCATGACACGTAGGAGTGCAACCCTGCATTTATGAGTGTTTCGCCTCCTGCAAGCTTTCACAAAATCCACCTATTCGATCTTGATATGTATGAAATTCACATCAACGCTAATTCGATCAAACAAGCTCCAACAAGACTAACAACACTTACGAGGGCAATCCTGTGTCTTGGGAGTGTTTTGCTTCGAGGCAAACATTCATAAAGTCCACTTGTTCAATCCCAGCTTTGAATGAACATAACACCGAGCGGAAATCGAAAGTAAACAAGCTCCAATGAGACCGACGACATAGGAGTTCAACCCACCAAGATTTTCGAGTGTTTCGCCCCGAGCAAGCTTTCACAAAATCCACCTTTTCGATGTCGATATGTATGAAATTAACATCAATGCGAATTCGATCGAAAACAAGTCCACATGACTAACAACACTTACGAGGGCAACTGGTGTGTCTTTGAGTGTTTCGCCGGGCAAACTTTCATAAAGTCCACTTGTTCGATCCCGGTTTGAATGAAATTAACACCAGAGCGAAACCGAGTGAAACAAGCTCCAATGAGACCGGCATGACACGAGTGCAACCCGCATTTTCTAATGTTTCACACGAGCAAACTTTCACAAAATCCACCTATTTGGATCTTGATATGTATGAAATTAACATTAAAGTTTAATTCGACCAAACAATCTCCAACAAGACTAACAACACTTACGAGGGCAACTGCGTGTCTTCGAGTGTTTCGCCGGGCAAACTTTCATAATGTCTACTTGTTCGATCCCGCTTTGAATGAAATTAACACGAGCTTAAATCGAGCAAAACAAGCTCCAATGAGACCGGCGACACGAGGAGTGCAACCCTGCATTTTCGAGTGTCTCGCCATGCAAGCTTTCACAAAATCCACCTATTCGGATCATGATATGTATGAAATTAACATCAAAACGAATTCGACCGAAACAAGCTCCAACAAGACTAACAACACTTACGAGGGCAATCCGGTGTGTCTTCGGAGTGTTTCGCTTCGGGGCAAACTTTCATAATGTCCACTTGTTCGGATCCCGATTTGAATGAAGTTAACACCATAGTGAAATCGAGCGAAACAAGCTCCAATGAGACCGGCGACACATAGGAGTGAAACCCGGTGCATTTGCGGAGTGTTTCGCTTCGGAGCAAGCTTTCACAAAATCCACCTATTCGGATCTTGCCATGTATGAAATTAACATCAACACGAATTCGATCGCAACAAGCTCCAACAAGACTAACTACACTTACGAGGGCAATCCGGTGTGTCTTCGTAGTGTTTTGCTTCGAGGCAAACATTCATAAAGTCCCCTTGTTCAGATCCCGGTTTGATTGAACTTAACACCAGAGCGAAACAAGCTCCAATGAGACCGGCGACACGTAGGAGTGCAACTCGGTGCATTTGCGGAGTGTTTCGCTCCGGTGCAAGCTTTCACAAAATCCACCTATTCGCATCTTGATATGCATGAAATTAACTTCAATGCGAATTCAACCAAACAAGCTCCAACAAGACTAACAACACTTACGAGGGCAATCCGGCAGGTTCGAGTGTTTTCTTCGGGCAAACATTCATAATATCCACTTGTTCAGATCCCGGTTTGAATGAAGTTAACACCAAGGCAAATCAGCTTAAACAAGCTCCAATGAGACCCATGACACGAGGAGTGCAACCCTGCATTTTCTGAGTGTTTCGCTTCCGCAAGCTTTCACAAAATCCCCTATTCGGATCTTGATATGTATGAAATTAACATCAATGCGAATTCGACCAAAAACATGCTCCAACAAGACTAACAACACTTACGGGCAATCCCAGGTCTTCTGAGTGTTTCACTGGGCAAACTTTCATAATGTCCACTTGTTCGGATCCCGGCTTGAATGAAGTTAACACTAGAGCTAAATCGAGCTAAACAAGCTCCAATGAGACCAACACGACACGTAGGAGAGCAACCCTGCATTTTCGAGTGTTTCGCCCCGGCAAACTTTCACAAAATCCACAATCGGATATTGACATGTATGAAATTAACATCAATGCTAATTCAATCAAAAACAAGCTCCAACAAGACTAACAACACTTACGTAAGCAATCCGTGTCTTGAGTGTTTCGCTTCAGGGCAAACTTTCATAATGTCCACTTGTTCGATCCCGCTTGAATGAAGTTAACACCAGAGCGTAAATCGAGCTAAACAAGCTCCAATGAGACCATGACACGAGGAGTGCAACCCGCTGCATTTTCTGTGTTTCGCTTCCTTGCAAGCTTTCACAAAATCCACATATTCGGATCTTGATATGTATGAAATTAACATCAATGCGAATTTGACCAAACAATCTCCAACAAGACTAACAATACTTACGAGGGCAATCCCAGTGTTCGTGAGTGTTTCGCCGGGCAAACTTTCATAATGTCCACTTGTTCGATCCCGCTTTGAATGAAGTTAACACCAGAGCTAAATCGAGTAAAACATGCTCCAATGAGACCGCATGACACGAGGAGTGCAACCTGCATTTTTCGAGTGTTTCGCCCGGCAAGCTTTCACAAAATCCACCTATTCGGATCATGATATGTATGAAATTAACATCAAAGCGAATTCGATCGAAACTAGCTCCAACAAGACTAACAACACTTACGAGGGCAACCAGGTGTGTCTTCGGAGTGTTTCGCTTTGGGGCAAACTTTCATAATGTCTACTTGTTCGGATCCCGGTTTGAATGAAGTTAACACCAGAGCGAAATCGAGCGAAACAAGCTCCAATGAGACCGGCGACACGTTGGAGTGCAACCCGGTGCAAGCTTTCACAAAATCCACCTATTCGGATCTTTATATGTATGAAATTAACATCAACGCGAATTCGACCGAAACAAGCTCCAACAAGACTAACTGTGAGATCATGTGATGTAAAATTGGTTGAATGGTGAAATTGGCATTGTAAAGTGACTTTTATTATAGCATGTGTGGTGCTTGTGCATGTACTATGTTGAGATAATTATTATGCTGGTGATAGCATGATGGATTCTGCTGATGCAATGCACTGCAGGAGTGGTTGCATGGATTGACTTTGAGTCAAGTCGGGACTTGTGCTCGTGCACGTGCTTCGTGTTTATTCATGTGCGTGTGTTGCTCGAGGGCTAACGTGGTCGATGATGGACCGAACTAGGTTCATGGAGGAACCGAGGTTCGACTAGGTTCAGTGGAGGAATCGAGGTCTTGTGGTCAAGGATGTCATGCGACGCTCGCTAAAGAACAAGCACATGGAGGTTGGTTAGTCACGTAATTACAGCAAGTGGGCTGTACATACGCAAGAGTTGTTGTTGGCCACGTTGGGGCTAAGTTGAGATAGATACGTAACTCTTTCCATGTTGGAAGTGGAGTTGTATTTATCTCTATGAGTTTGTTCTCAGATAATAAGGGAGGTGTCCCTGCTTATTGTAGAGCGAGCTGCTCAGTTTTGAAGGTTTGTACTTTGTATTGGAGTATTTTAGACAATGAAATAAAATCAATCTTCCAGAGAGCTTCTTCTTGCGCTTTTGTGATTTGCTCTTGGCTTCGGACATAGTTGATCAATCGCTGAAGTTTTGTTCATCGCAGCAGTTAGCCACGAAGTTCATCACGGAGTTCGGTTCTTGCAAAAGTATCATCTTGAGAAGGTAATATCTTTCGATCCGTAGATCCGATCGGATTGATTCTTATTGGGTTTGATTCGTAATTGAATCTAGTTTCTACAGTTAAAATTTCACATCAATCCAACGGTTAGATCTTTGGTAATTTGCGGTCGCCCAGATTGATGTCCTGCTCGCCCGACTGCTCGCGTGGTCGCCCGAATTCAGTCATCTTGCGAAGGTCATAACTTTAGATCTGTAGATCCGATCGATCTGATTCTTTTTGTGTTAGCTGCGAAATTAAGTCTAATTTCTACAGTTAAAATTTCACGCCAATCTAACGGCTGGATCTTCAGAAATTTCTATTTTAGTGGACATATATTGGTCTGCTCGCCCAGATCGCAGGCGCGGTGGTCGCCCAACTGTTCACGTGGTCGCCCAACCTGCTGCCCAAGTGCCAACCTGCTCGCCCAAGTGTCCCATCGCCGCCTAAGTGTCCCACTCGGTCGCCCAGGTGTTCACCCCCGCCCAAGTGTCCTACTCGGTCGCCTAGGTGCCTAAACCGCCGCCTAAGTGTCCCATCGTCGCCCAGTGCTCGAACTGTCGCCAAAGTGTGCTATCGTCATCCATAGTTTCATCGGGTCGCCTGCATTTTTAATCGGTCTCCCAACTTCATGAACCATTTTCAAGCAATTTGAGTTTGAATTGGGGTGTTTCAAAAAGTTTAAGAATAAGATTTTAGCTTCCGCGCAATCATTCACCCCCCCTCCGATTGACGCCATCCGATCCTACAAGTGGTATCAGAGCAAGGTTGAGGTATGACGTCAGATAAGTATGTTAATCGCCCTCCTATGCTTAATGATTCAAATTTTTCATCGAAAAGTCGATGCAATCCTATATTGAAGCTCAAGGTAATGATGTTTGGCGAAAGTCTCTATCGATATGATGTTCCCGATATAGTCACTAATGATAATAAAGGTGACGTTGATTTAAATGCTAAAGCTAAAACTTGATTTTTCAAGGAATCTCCAAAAAGAATTTGATCGAGTTTCTCATTTACGCTCGCATTTCATTTGGAAGACATTATGTGACTATCATGAAGGTTCAACTAAGATTAAGAAAGCGCAAAAAAATATTTACCAAAAAGACTTTTCTCGATTTTATTATGAGACCGTGAATCAATTGATGAACTTTACTCGATTTGAGAAAATTTTGTGCAATTTATGGTGTTGGAGTTAATAATCCCAGAGAGGAGAATGCTAGTAAGATTTTGAGATCTCTCGACTTTAATGGCGATGGTTGTTACTGCAATCAATCAAACTGCTGATTTGGATACGCTGACCATGGATGATCCAGATTCTAGGTTGAAAACTTATGAGATGGATTCTTTATCACCTAGAGCCGATAAAACCTCTACACATGCACTTGTTGCTAACCCCAAAGATGTCTTCTGGATTACCATCTTCGCCTCCTTGTCTTGCATTAGCTTTTTCAGATGAATAGCTTTGAGATGCTTCCTCAAGAAGATCTTGTGCTCATTTCTTCACGCTACACAAAGCACTCAACAATGAGGATGAGGAGGCGGAGGCACTACTGTGGTCTTTCAACCGCTTGAGTGTGGTCTTCCTGCATATCAAAGCAAATTGTCCCAAGATGAAAAAGAAGGAAGAAAGGGAACCAAAGACAACGCAGCCTCAAGACGCACTACCCTAGCGCTCCATTTTAAAAGTCGCTAAGAAAGTCTTAGTCTGCCTTGGAGGAGTGTGATCTTAGTGATGTGGACTTTGAGAGTGACAACGAGCCACGGACAAGAAGGAGATATCGATGATGACTTCACCGCATGTGCTTCATGGCTAAAAGGGATGGTGACAAAGGATTCTCGATTTTGATGAGGTAGGACCCTCTTATGATGAACTTGAGTATGCTATGGTTAAATTAGCTTCTCGAACTTAAAAAATCTAAGAAGGCTCTAAAGAAAAGATCTAGAAATTGATAGTTCTAATTCTGAAATTGCAAGGCTTAGATCTTTTATTCGATGATGATGCCCGAAGTCATGTGAGTTAATTCACAATGAGCTTGTTTCACTTAGGAAAGAACATGCTTCTCTCAAAGCAAGATAGGGAAAATGAGAAACAAATGAAAAGTGCTAGTCGTTTCAACCATTGATTCGCATGATTCAACTTCTTGTTCAAAATGCTCCATACCGAATTGAAGTTACATGATGCAAATGCTAGAGTTTCTCAAATGACGATGCCTTGTTCACTCCATGAAGTTCTTTTCCTCGTCAAATTGTCGAAAATGTAAAAGAATAGTGGACGCTCCTCAGAATAATTGTTTAACCTTGTCTAGAAAGGTTGATTACTTGGAAAATCGTTAGAACGCTTTCACTAAAGGAAAGAAAACCTAAACATGATTTTGGATCAATCAAAAGTCAAGACTCATAACAAAGGTTTAGGTTTTGATTCTTATGCTCATCATAAAACACATGTTCCCACTGTTGTCAAAGTTCTTGAAAGTGGAAAGTTTGAAATTGCAAATGAGCCTAAGAAAATTGTTTTAAATCATTGGAATTTTATCTTCATCGTGATGAATGCAAATGTTGCTTCTACTTCTAAAGTTAAGCATTCTCATATACACTTGCACTCATTGTGGTAGAGATGGACATTTAGTAGATTTTTGCTTTAGGCTAGCCAAACAATGTAAAAGAAAAAGCTAAGGCTAGGTCTAATTTTAGACAGCACACTTTACTCCTCATTATGTGCCTAAGGTGATGCGTAACACCTTTTGTTGCAAGAAACACGAGAGAGCAAAACTGATTTTGTATACAAGTATACTAGTGTTAGCCTACTGTCGTGGTGTCTCAAAGGTCGATTCCTAAATGTCTTTTATCTAACCCCAAGATCGAGACATCGACATCCTCTTTGTGTAGACTGTGAAAGAGAGGAAGGAGAACATATGGTTCATAGATTCTCGATGTTCAAGACATATGACTCAAGTGATTCAAAATGGTTCTCTCCTCACACAAAGTTCTCGTGATGAGGTCATCACTTTTGGCATAATTCAAAGGAAGAATTCTTGAAGAGGAATTGTGCGAAGTCAATGAAAACTTCATTCTCAAGGATGTAGCTTTGGTAAGCAAGCTCAAATATAATTTGCTCTCCGCTTTCGCTTTGCTTGATGAAGATCTTGAGGTAAGATTTCGTAAAAATTTTGTCGATATTAGATGTTTCGAAAATCTAGTATGCAACATCACCGCATTGGTCGCTTGTTTAAAGGTGATTTTTCATGTCCAACATCCGAAATGACATGTCTTGTATCTCATGTTTCAAAAGATCTAACTTTTGGCATCAGAGACTTGGTCATATTGGTTTTGATCACCTTTCACACATTAGTAAATCAAATTTGCTCGAGGTTTGCTCTCGAATTAAAGTATGACAGTAATAAGTAGTTTGACTTGTTTCTCCTCGCACAACATGGAAAAATGACTGCACCTAAACATTTTCCTATCACTACTGTATGACTAATGCCCGTGTCGCCTTCTCACGCATGGATATCGGACCAAAGAAGAGTAAAATCTCGCAGGAGGTAAGTGGTATGTTCTTGTGATTGTTGATGATTACCTAGGTACTTGGGTATTTTTATGACTACCAAAGATGAAGCTTTTGAATTGTTTCAAGAGTTTGCATTAAGGTTGCTCAAGGAATTGCTCAAGCACTTAAAGTAATTAGGAGTGATAATGGAGGAGAATTCAAGAACAATCTTTTTGCTTCTTTTCTCGTTTCCGAACATGGAATTGAGCATCAATTTTCTTCGCCGAAGTTCCTCAACAAAATGGTGTTGTTGAGAGGAAAAATCGCATCACTCAGTTGAGATGGCTAGGACAATGCTTGATGAATATTCACCCCCTCCTCGATTGACGCCATCCGATCCTACACCTTGTGGATCTCAACTTGTTCAAATTAACACCATAGCAATAAATCGAATCTAAAATGTTTCGAATTTGCTTGCGACACGAGGAGTTCAACCCAATGCATTTTCAAGTATTTGCTCGTGCAAGTTACAAAATCCACATTCGGATCTTGATATGTATGAAATTAACATCAACTGATCGAAAAAACAAGCTCCAACAAGACTCAACAACACTTGAGGGCAATCCGCAGGGCAATCCTAATGTCCACATTCTGAAGTTTCACCGCGAGCGAAAACAAGCACCAAATGATCTTGGCAACCGGCACATCTTCTGAGTCCCGCTTGCAATGACAATTAACACATTTCACGATCTTGAAATCGGCTTAAAATGCAAACAATGAGACCACACGTTGAGTCTCGAGAATGCAGCCGTAACTGGCCAGCATTCTTTAGTTCCGATCCGTTCAATGAAATTAACACCACAAAACGAAGCTTAACAAGTTTTTGCCACACGATCTTGATATCGTATTTACCCTGCAAATTAATGATCATATGTATGAAATTAATATGAATGTAATTGAACAAGCTCCAACAAGACTAACAACATTTACGAGGGCAATCCCAGTGTATCTCGAGTGTTTCGCCGGGCAAACATTCATACGTTCCACTTGTTCTAATCCCGGCTTGAATGAAATTACCGCCAGCTTGAACCCAACTAAACAAGCTCGAGACCTAAGCTTACGAGGACGTAGATGTTTCAACCATTCAGTAAATCCACTGATCTCGATATGCAGTTAAAACAAAATCCACCAATTCGATATTGAGGGCAATGTATGAAATATCAATGGCTGCTTGAATGCACACAAACAATTCAACAAAGACTAACAACATTTTGAGTTACGTCAAGCTAAATCCACCAATTGGCAGTCAAAGCGAATCTGAGTTCTGAGTCTTCCAAGCAAACTTTCATAATGTCCACTTGTTGGATCCCGTCGGATCCATCCGTAAATGAATGAGACCGGCGACACGAGGAGTGAAGTTAACACTGAGTAAGTTTTCCCAAATCGAGGATATATGAAATTAACATCAATGACTTACGAAACAAGCACCAACAAGACTAATAACACATTAGGGTAATCCGGCAGTATCTGAGTGTTTCGCCGGTAACCCATAATGTCCACTTGTTCGGATCCCCGATTTGAATGACGTGCTAACGGGCAACAATCCGCGAAACAGTTTAATCAGGCGACACAGGGAGTGCAACCTGGCATTTTCTGAGTCCATTCCGCAAGCTTACTAAAATCCACCAATTCGATATCGACATGTATGAAATTCATGCGACCGACTAAAACAAGTCCAACAAGACTAACAACACTTACGCAGTAATCCGTGTGTTTTCGAGTGTTTCGTCCCTAGGCAAACTTTCATAAAGTCCACTTGTTCGGATCCCGCTTTGAATGAAATTAACACCAGAGCTTTAAATCGAGCTTAAACAAGCCCAAGGAGACCGCATGACAATGAGGAGTGCAACCCGCCAGATTTGAGTGTTTCATTTCCAAAGCCACAACCATCACAAAATCCACAGGCTATTTGGATCATGATTTGTAAGCTTCCATTAACATCAAAGCGAGTGTTCTTTCAAACAATTTCAACAAGACTAACAAAACTTCGAAATACGAGGGCATTCTGCGCAACAAGTGATTCCCGTAAACTACGAGTGTTTCGTTTCGGCAAACTTCATAATGTCCACTTGTTCGATCCCTATTGAATCAAGTTAACACCAGAGCGAAATCGAGCTTAAACAAGCTCCAAGGATAACAAACTACACGATAATGAGGAGTGCAACCCATAAGCATTTTCGAGTGTTTCAAGTCGGCTGTAAACTTTCACAAAATCCACCTATTTGGATCATTATATGTATAAAATTAACATCAAAGCGAATTCAACCAAAACATCTCCAACAAGTGATGAGGACATCACCAACATGGATACGACTCAATGGGACCGCTGCCCTCCTTCCTCTCCGCTTCTCCAATGACTACCGACGCCGCTTCCATCTTCGCCACAAATGATCGACGCTATGGCAACTCTCTGCCGCCGAGAGGCCTTAATCCAAAAGCTCAGCTATTCAAGCCCACATCAACAGATCAAGGGCCTCAAGACACACCCCGAGAACAGCCCACGTCATGGAAGGCCCATATGGAAGCCCAAGATGCCAAAAAGCCCGGTTCGGCCATCCAGCAGCATGCCAACTTCAAACGGGCATAACTTGGGCTCCCGGATCTGCTAGCGCAGGCGATCATTCGCTTGAAAGCTTAGGAGATAAGCTTCTAATCGATCTGGCTCCACTTCCAAATTCATCATGAAGTGACAGGAAATCACAGAACAATCAAACGGGAATTCGTCTCCAAGTCCGGTTCGGCCATCCTGGAGCAGCAGTACTTCAAACGACATAACTTGAGTCCCGGACTTCGCTTTTTAGCGCATTTACCAAATTCGCTTGAAAGCTTAGAAGACAAGCTTCCAATGGATCTAGTCCCATTTCCAAATTCGTCCTAAAGCAATGGAAAATCATAGAACAATATCATGGGACAGAGTTTCCAAGTGCTGCGTCATCTTTCCTTTTTAGCCTATGGCCCATGTATTTAGGGTTTTGGTGGCCACCACTGCTTTGGCTGCCCTACACCTCCTGGCCGCCATATATATGTGGCCACCACCGCTTCTTTTTTACGCTTTTAGGTTTTGTTGTGTTTTGCAGACCCCAAGCGCCCCTCCTCGTGTTCAAGGCAGTGTCGACTAGACCACCCGTTACATGCAGAAACGTAACCTCACCCTTGTATCTTTGAGATTATTGATTAGAATTGTTTCACCTTGTTCTTGCTTGTTCTCTGCTGGCAACAGTGTACAAGGATCGATCGGTCTTGATTCTGCTGATCGCTTCGTGGGGTGACGCTATATTGCATGGTTGCCGATCTCGGGTTAGTAGCCGATCCATCTACTGCGGCGCTTATCAAACCGACGACGTTTCATCGTAAGATCGGGCCGACCTAGTTCGCATCATGTGGTATCTGAACATATAGATTTTGTGAAAGTTTGCACCGGAGCGAAACACTCCGAAAATGCACCCGGCTGCACTCCTACGTGTCGCCGGTCTCATTGGAGCTTGTTTCGCCGATTTCGCCTCGTGTTAATTTCATTCAAACCGGATCCGAACAAGTGGACTTTATGAAAGTTTGCTCGATGCTAAACACCAAGACACACCGGATTGCCCTCGTAAGTGTTGTTAGTGTTGTTGGAGCTTGTTTCGCTCGAATTCGCTTTGATGTTAATTTCATACATTTCAAGATCCGAATAGATGGATTTTGTGAAAGTTTGCACAGAGCTTAAACACTCCTAAAATGCACCGGGTTGCACTCCAACGTGTCGCCGGTCTCATTGGAGCTTGTTTCGCCGATTTCGCCTGTGTTAATTTCATTCAAACCGATCCAACAAGTGGACTTTATGAAAGTTTGTTCAAGCTTAAACACTCAAGACACACCGGATTGCCCTCGTAAGTGTTGTTAGTCTTGTTGGAGATTGTTTTGGTCAAATTCGCTTGATGTTAATTTCAACATGATCAAGATCCTAATAGGTGGATTTTGTGAAAGTTTGCACCGAGCAAACACTCTAAAATGCACCGGGTTGCACTCCTACGTGTCGCCGGTCTCATTGGAGCTTGTTTCGCCGATTTCGCTTCGTGTTAATTTCATTCAAACCGAGATCCGAACAAGTGGACTTTATGAAAGTTTGCCTCGAAGCTTAAACACTCAAGACACACCGGATTGCCCTCGTAAGTGTTGTTAGTCTTGTTGGAGCTTGTTTCTACGAATTCGCTTTGATGTTAATTTTATACATATCAAGACCGAATAGGTGGATTTTGTGAAAGTTTGCACCGGAGCGAAACACTCCGAAAATGCACCGAGTTGCACTCCTACGTGTCGCGGCCTCATTGGAGCTTGTTTCGCCGATTTTGCCTTGGTGTTAATTTCATTCAAACCGATCCCAACAAGTGGACTTTATGAAAGTTTGCCCCAAGCTTAAACACCAAGACACACCGATTATCCTCGTAAGTGTTGTTTCGTCTTGTTGGAGCTTGTTTTGGTTTAATTCGCTGATGTTAATTTCATACATATCAGATCCGAATAGGTGGATTTTGTCAAAGTTTGCACCGAGCGAAACACTCCAAAATGCACCGGTTGCACTCCTTCGTGTCGCCGGTCTCATTGGAGCTTGTTTCGCCGATTTCGCTCGTGTTAACTTCATTCAAACCGGATCCAACAAGTGGACTTTATGAAAGTTTGCTCTCGAGCGAAACACTCAAGACACACCGGATTGCCCTCGTAAGTGTTGTTAGTCTTGTTGGAGCTTGTTTGGGTCTAATTTGCTTTGGATGTTAATTTCATACGATCAAGATCCGGGTTGCATAGTGTGGTCTCATTGATGGATTTTGTGAAAGTTTTCAAACCGATCCTAACGAGTGGACTTTATAAAAGTTTGCCCAAACACTCAAGACACACCGGATTGCCCTCGTAAGTGTTGTTAGTCTTGTTGGAGACTTGTTTTGGCCGAATTCGCTTGATGTTAATTTCATACATATCAAGATCCAATAGGTGGATTTTGTGAAAGTTTGCACCGAGCGAAACACTCCTAAAATGCACCGGTTGCACTCCTACGTGTCGCTGGTCTCATTGGAGCTTGTTTGGCTCGATTTCGCCTCGTGTTAATTTCATTCAAACCGATCCAACAAGTGGACTTTATGAAAGTTTGTTCAAGCTTAAACACTCAAGACACACCGGATTGCCCTCGTAAGTGTTGTTAGTCTTGTTGGAGCTTGTTCGGGTCGAATTTGCTTTGATGTTAATTTCATACGTATCAAGATCCGAATAGGTGGTAGATGGATTTTGTGAAAGTTTGCACTGGAGCGAAACTCTCCGAAAATGCACCGGGTTGCACTCCTACGTGTCGCCGGTCTCATTGGAGCTTGTTTCGCTCGATTTCGCTCTGGTGTTAACTTCATTCAAAACGGGATCCGAACAATTGGACTTTATGAATGTTTGCCCCGAAGCGAAACACTCTGAAGACACACCGGATTGCCCACGTAAGAGTTGTTAGTCTTGTTGGAGCTTGTTT
This sequence comes from Guadua angustifolia, assembly GCA_036346375.1. NCBI lineage: Eukaryota > Viridiplantae > Streptophyta > Magnoliopsida > Poales > Poaceae > Guadua > Guadua angustifolia. The sequence continues at coordinate 39,532 of JAYEVE010001880.1, read as the reverse complement.
TCGGTCGAATTCGGATTGATGTTAATTTCATACATGTCAATATCCGAATTGGTGGATTTTGTGAAAGGTTGCTCCGGAGCGAAACACTACGAAAATGCACCGGGTTGCACTCCTACGTGTCGCCGGTCTCTTTGGAGCTTGTTTCGCCGATTTGACTCGTGTTAATTTCATTCAAATCGAGATCCCAACAAGTGGACTTTATGAAAGTTTGTTCAAAACTAAACACTCCAAAGACACACCGGATTGCCCTCGTAAGTGTTGTTAGTCTTGTTGGAGCTTGTTTTGGCCGAATTCGCTTGATGTTAATTTTATACATATCAAGATCCGAATAGGTGGATTTTGTGAAAGTTTGCACCGAGCGAAACACTCCTAAAATGCACCGGTTGCACTCCTATGTGTCGCCGGTCTCATTGGAGCTTGTTTCGCCGATTTCGCCTCGTGTTAATTTCATTCAAACCGATCCCAACAAGTGGACTTTATGAAAGTTTGCCTGAAGCTTAAACACTCAAGACACACCGGATTGCCCTTGTAAGTGTTGTTTACCTTGTTGGAGCTTGTTTTGGTCGAATTCGCTTTGATGTTAATTTCGCTCATATCAAGATCCGAAGAGGTGGATTTTGTGAAAGTTTGCACGGAGCTAAACACTCCTAAAATGCACCGGATGCACTCCTACGTGTCGCCGGTCTCATTGGAGCTTGTTTCGCCGATTTCGCTCTCGTGTTAATTTCATTCAAACCGGATCCGAACAAGTGGACTTTATAAAAGTTTGCCCCGGTTAAACACTCCAAGACACACCGGATTGCCCTCGTAAGTGTTGTTTGTCTTGTTGGAGCTTGTTTGGGTCGAATTTGCATTGATGTTAATTTCATACATATCAAGATCCGTTAATAGGTGGATTTTGTGAAAGTTTGCACCGAGCGAAACACTCACGAAAAAATGCACCGGTTGACTCCTACGTGTCACCGGTCTCATTGGAGCTTGTTTCGCCGATTTCACTCGGTTTAATTTCATTCAAACCGGATCCCAACAAGTGGACTTTATGAAAGTTTGCCTCGGCTTAAACACCAAGACACAATCGGATTGCCCTCGTAAGTGTTGTTGGTCTTGTTGGAGCTTGTTTCATTTAATTCGCTTTGATGTTAATTTCATACATATCAAGATCCAAATAGGTGGATTTTGTGAAAGTTTGCATTGTAGCTAAACACTCCAAAAATGCACCGGTTGCACTCCTACGTGTCGCGGTCTCATTGGAGCTTGTTTCGCCGATTTTGCTCGTGTTAATTTCATTCAAATCGAGATCCTAACAAGTGGACTTTATGAAAGTTTGCCCCTGCTTAAACACTTGGAAGACACACCGGATTGCCCTCGTAAGTGTTGTTGCACTAAAATGCATCCGCACTTACGTGTCTTGTTGGAGCTTGTTTCGCCGATTTAATTCTTCTTTGATGTTTATTTCACATATCAAGATCCGAAGAGGTGGATTTTGTGAAAGTTTGCACCAGAGCTAAACACTCCAAAATGCACCGGATGCACTCCTACGTGTCGCCGGTCTCATTGGAGCTTGTTTCGCTCGATTTCGCCTCGTGTTAATTTCATTCAAACCGATCCGAACAAGTGGACTTTATGAAAGTTTGCCCGGTTTAAACACTCAAGACACACCGGATTGCCCTCGTAAGTGTTGTTAGTCTTGTTGGAGCTTGTTTCGTCGAATTCGCTTTGATGTTAATTTCATACATATCAAGATCCGAATAGGTGGATTTTGTGAAAGTTTGCACCGAGCGAAACACTCCTAAAATGCATCGGGTTGCACTCTACGTGTCGCTGGTCTCATTGGAGCTTGTTTCGCTTCGATTTCGCTTGGTGTTAATTTCATTCAAACCGATCCGAACAAGTGGACTTTATGAAAGTTTGCCCTCTTAATTTATTCAAACCGCTTAAACACTCAAGACACACCGGATTGCCCTCGTAAGTGTTGTTAGTCTTGTTGGAGCTTGTTTCGCCGAATTCGCTTTGATGTTAATTTCATACATATCAAGATCCGAAGAGATGTGGATTTTGTGAAAGTTTGCACCGAGCGAAACACTCCTAAAATGCAATGCACCGTTGCACTCCTACGTGTTAATTTCATTCAAACCGAGATCCGAACAAGTGGTCTCATTGGAGACTTGTTTAAGTGTTGTCGATCTTGTTGGAGCTTGTTTTACGACTTTGTGTTAATTTCATTCAAACCGAGATCCAACAAGTGGACTTTATGAAAGTTTGCCCCGAGTTAAACACTCAAAGACACACCGGATTGCCCTCGTAAGTGTTGTTTCGTCTTGTTGAGCTTGTTTCAAATCGAATTCAAACAAGTGGATGTTAATTTCATAAACACTCAAGACAAGATCCGAATAGTTCGTGGATTTTGTGAAAGTTTGCAACATATCAAGATCCTAATAGGAACACTCCCAAAATGCACCGGGTTGCACTCCTACGTGTCGCCGGTCTCATTGGAGCTTGTTTCGCTCGATTTCGCCTCGTGTTAATTTCATTCAAACCGGATCCAACAAGTGGACTTTATGAAAGTTTGCCCCGAAGCGAAACACTCCGAAGACACACCGGATTGCCCTCGTAAGTGTTGTTAGTCTTGTTGGAGATTGTTTCGGCCGAATTCGCTTTGATGTTAATTTCATACATATCAAGATCCAAATAGGTGGATTTTGTGAAAGTTTGCTCCAGAGCGAAACACTCCGAAAATGCACCGGGTTGCACTCCTACGTGTCGCCGGTCTCATTGGAGCTTGTTTCGCTCGATTTCGCTCTGGTGTTAATTTCATTCAAACCGGGATCCGAACAAGTGGACTTTATGAAAGTTTGCCCCGAAGTGAAACACTCCGAAGACACACCGGATTGCCCTCGTAAGTGTTGTTAGTCTTGTTGGAGCTTGTTTCAGTCGAATTCGCATTGATGTTAATTTCATACATATCAAGATCCGAATAGGTGGATTTTGTGAAAGCTTGCACCGAGCTTAAACACTCCAAAATGCACCGGTTGCACTCCTACGTGTCGCCGGTCTCATTGGAGCTTGTTTCGCCGATTTCGCCTGGTGTTAATTTCATTCAAACCGATCCAACAAGTGGACTTTATGAAAGTTTGCCTCGCTTAAACACTCAAGACACACCGGATTGCCCTCGTAAGTGTTGTTAGTCTTGTTGGAGCTTGTTTCTGTCGAATTCGCTTTGATGTTAATTTCATACATATCAAGATCCGAATAGATGGATTTTGTGAAAGTTTGCACCGGAGCGAAACACTCTGAAAATGCACCGGTTGCACTCCTACGTGTCGCCGGTCTCATTGGAGCTTGTTTCGCTCTGGTGTTAATTTCATTCAAACCGGGATCCGAACAAGTGGACTTTATGAAAGTTTGCCTCGGCAAAACACTTGGAAGACACACCGGATTGCCCTCGTAAGTGTTGTCGGTCTTGTTGGAGCTTGTTTTGGTCGAATTTCTTGATGTTCATTTCATACATTTCAAGATCCGAATAGGTGGATTTTGTGAAAGCTTGCACCGGAGCGAAACACTCCGAAAATGCACCGGGTTGCACTCCTACGTGTCGCCGGTCTCATTGGAGCTTGTTTCGCTCGATTTCGCTCTGGTGTTAACTTCATTCAAACCGGGATCCGAACAAGTGGACATTATGGAAGTTTGCCCCGAAGCGAAACACTCCGAAGACACACCGGATTGCCCTCGTAAGTGTTGTTAGTCTTGTTGGAGCTTGTTTCGGCTGGATTCGCTTTGATGTTAATTTCATACATATCAAGATCCGAATAGGTGGATTTTGTGAAAGTTTGCACCGCAGCGAAACACTCTGAAAATGCACCGGGTTGCACTCCTACGTGTCGCTAGTCTCATTGGAGCTTGTTTCGCCGATTTCGCTCGTGTGTTAATTTCATTCAAACCGGATCCAACAAGTGGACTTTATGAAAGTTTGCTCCTGGCGAAACACTCAAGACACACCGGATTGCCCTCGTAAGTGTTGTTAGTCTTGTTGGAGCTTGTTTCGCCGGGTCGAATTTGCATTGATGTTAATTTCAACATATCAAGATCCTAATAGGTGGATTTTGTGAAAGTTTGCACCGAGCGAAACACTCTAAAATGCACCGGTTGCACTCCTACGTGTCGCCGGTCTCATTGGAGCTTGTTTCGCCGATTTCGCTCGTGTTAATTTCATTCAAACCGGATCCCAACAAGTGGACTTTATGAAAGTTTGCCCCGGTTAAACACTCAAGACACACCGGATTGCCCTCGTAAGTGTTGTTAGTCTTGTTGGAGTTTGTTTTAGTCGAATTCGCTTTGATGTTAATTTCATACATATCAAGATCCAATAGGTGGATTTTGTGAAAGTTTGCACCGGAGCGAAACACTCCGAAAATGCACCGGTTGCACTCCTACGTGTCGCCGGTCTCATTGGAGCTTGTTTCGCTCGATTTCGCTCGGTGTTAATTTCATTCAAACCGGATCCTAACAAGTGGACTTTATGAAAGTTTGTCTCGGCTTAAACACTCAAGACACACCGGATTGCCCTCGTAAGTGTTGTTAGTCTTGTTGGAGCTTGTTTCGTCGAATTCGCATTGATGTTAATTTCAACATATCAAGATCCAATAGAGTGGATTTTGTGAAAGTTTGCACCGAGCGAAACACTCTAAAATGCACCGGTTGCACTCCTATGTGTCGCCGGTCTCATTGGAGCTTGTTTCGCCGATTTTGCTTTTGGTGTTAATTTCATTCAAACCGGGATCCGAACAAGTGGACTTTATGAAAGTTTGCCTCGAAGCGAAACACTCCGAAGACACACCGGATTGCCCTCGTAAGTGTTGTTAGTCTTGTTGGAGCTTGTTTCGGTCGAATTCGCTTTGATGTTAATTTCATACATATCAAGATCCGAATAGGTGGATTTTGTGAAAGTTTGCACCGGAGCGAAACACTCCGAAAATGCACCGGTTGCACTCCTATGTGTCGCCGGTCTCATTGGAGCTTGTTTCGCTTGATTTCGGTGTTAATTTCATTCATACCGGGATCCGAACAAGTGGACGTTATGAAAGTTTGCCACGAAGCGAAACATTTTGAAGACACACCGGATTGCCCTCGTAAGTGTTGTTAGTCTTGTTGGAGCTTGTTTTGGTCGAATTCGCTTTGATGTTAATTTCATACATATCAAGATCCGAAGAGGTGGATTTTGTGAAAGTTTGCACCGGAGCGAAACACTCCGAAAATGCACCGGGATGCACTCCTATGTGTCGCTGGTCTCATTGGAGCTTGTTTCGCTCGATTTCGCTCTGGTGTTAATTTCATTCAAACCGGGATCCGAACAAGTGGACTTTATGAAAGTTTGCCCGAGGTTAAACACTCAGACACACCGGATTGCCCTCGTAAGTGTTGTTAGTCTTGTTGGAGCTTGTTTGATCGAATTCGCTGATGTTAATTTCATACATATCAAGATCCGAATAGGTGGATTTTGTGAAAGTTTGCACCGAGCGAAACACTCCAAAATGCATCGGTTGCACTCCTACGTGTCGCCGGTCTCATTGGAGCTTGTTTCGCCGATTTCGCCTGGTGTTAATTTCATTCAAACCGGGATCCGAACAAGTGGACTTTATGAAAGTTTGCCCGGTTAAACACTCAAGACACACCGGATTGCCCTCGTAAGTGTTGTTAGTCTTGTTGGAGCTTGTTTTATTTAAATTCGCTTTGATGTTAATTTCATATATCAAGATCCGAATAGATGGATTTTGTGAAAGTTTGCACCAGAGCGAAACACTCGAAAATGCACCGGTTGCACTCCTATGTGTCGCCGGTCTCATTGGAGCTTGTTTCGCTTTTCGATTTCGCTCGTGTTAATTTCATTCAAACCGGATCCAACAAGTGGACTTTATGAAAGTTTGCCTCGGTTAAACACTCAAGACACACCGATTGCCCTCGTAAGTGTTGTTAGTCTTGTTGGAGCTTGTTTCGAGTCGGATTCGCATTGATGTTAATTTCAACATATCAAGATCCGGATAGGTGGATTTTGTGAAAGTTTGCACCGAGCGAAACACTCAAAATGCACCGGTTGCACTCCTACGTGTCACCGGTCTCATTGGAGCTTGTTTCGCCGATTTCTCTCTCGTGTTAATTTCATTCAAACCGATCCGAACAAGTGGACTTTATGAAAGTTTGCCTCGGCTTAAACACTCAAGACACACCGGATTGCCCTCGTAAGTGTTGTTAGTCTTGTTGGAGCTTGTTTGGATTTAATTCGCTTTGATGTTAATTTCATACATATCAAGATCCTAATAGATGGATTTTGTGAAAGTTTGCACCGAGCTAAACACTCCAAAATGCACCGGTTGCACTCCTATGTGTCGCCGGTCTCATTGCAGCTTGTTTCGCTCGATTTTGCTTTGGTGTTAATTTCATTCAAACCGAGATCCGAACAAGTGGACTTTATGAAAGTTTGCCCTGAAGCAAAACACTCCGAAGACACACCGGATTGCCCTCGTAAGTGTTGTTAGTCTTGTTGGAGCTTGTTTTGGTCGAATTCGCTTTGATGTTAATTTCATACATATCAAGATCCGAAGAGGTGGATTTTGTGAAAGTTTGCACCGAGCTTAAACACTCCAAAATGCACCGATGCACTCCTATGTGTCGCTGGTCTCATTGGAGCTTGTTTCGCCGATTTCTCTTCGGTGTTAATTTCATTCAAACCGATCCGAACAAGTGGACTTTATGAAAGTTTGCCCCGGTTAAACACTCAAAGACACACCGGATTGCCCTCGTAAGTGTTGTTAGTCTTGTTGGAGCTTGTTTCGGTCGAATTCGCTTTGATGTTAATTTCATACATATCAAGATCCGAATAGGTGGATTTTGTGAAAGTTTGCACCAGAGCGAAACACTCCGAAAATGCATCGGGATGCACTCCTACGTGTCGCCGGTCTCATTGGAGCTTGTTTCGCTCGATTTCGCTCTGGTGTTAATTTCATTCAAACCGGGATCCGAACAAGTGGACTTTATGAAAGTTTGCCTCGGGTTAAACACTCAAGACACACCGGATTGCCCTCGTAAGTGTTGTTAGTCTTGTTGGAGCTTGTTTTGGTCGAACTCGCATTGATGTTAATTTCATACATATCAAGATCCGAATAGGTGGATTTTGTGAAAGTTTGCACCGTAGCGAAACACTCCGGAAGATGCACCGGGTGCGACTCCTATGTGTCGCCGGTCTCATTGGAGCTTGTTTCGCCGATTTCTCTTTGGTGTTAATTTCATTCAAACCGATCCGAACAAGTGGACTTTATGAAAGTTTGCCCGGTTTAAACACTCAAGACACACCGGATTGCCCTCGTAAGTGTTGTTAGTCTTGTTGGAGCTTGTTTGGTCGAATTCGCATTGATGTTAATTTCATACATATCAAGATCCAATAGGTGGATTTTGTGAAAGTTTGCACCGAGCGAAACACTCAAAATGCACGGGTTGCACTCCTACGTGTCGCCGGTCTCATTGGAGCTTGTTTCGCCGATTTCGCTCCGTGTTAATTTCATTCAAACCGGATCCAACAAGTGGACTTTCTGAATGTTTGCCCCGAAGCGAAACACTCCGAAGACACACCGGATTGCCCTCGTAAGTGTTGTTAGTCTTGTTGGAGCTTGTTTCGGTCGAATTCGCTTTGATGTTAATTTCATACATATCAAGATCCGAATAGGTGGATTTTGTGAAAGTTTGCACCAGAGCGAAACACTCTGAAAATGCACCGGTTGCACTCCTACGTGTCACCGGTCTCATTGGAGCTTGTTTCGCTCGATTTCGCTTTGGTGTTAATTTCATTCAAACCGGGATCCGAACAAGTGGACTTTATGAAAGTTTGCCCCGAAGCGAAACACTCCGAAGACACACCGGATTGCCCTCGTAAGTGTTGTTAGTCTTGTTGGAGCTTGTTTCTGTCGAATTCGCTTTGATGTTAATTTCATACATATCAAGATCCGAATAGATGGATTTTGTGAAAGTTTGCACCATGCGAAACACTCCTAAAATGCACCGGTTGCACTCCTACGTGTCGCCGTCTCATTGGAGCTTGTTTCGCCGATTTCGCTCGTGTTAATTTCATTCAAACCGATCCGAACAAGTAGACCTTATGAAAGTTTGCCCCAAAGCGAAACACTCCGAAGACACACCGGATTGCCCTCGTAAGTGTTGTTAGTCTTGTTGGAGCTTGTTTCGGTCGAATTCTCTTTGATGTTAATTTCATACATATCAAGATCCGAATAGGTGGATTTTGTGAAAGTTTGCACCGGAGCGAAACACTCCGAAAATGCACCGGGATGCACTCCTACGTGTCGCCGGTCTCATTGGAGCTTGTTTCGCTCGATTTCTCTTTGGTGTTAATTTCATTCAAACCGGGATCCGAACAAGTGGACTTTATGAAAGTTTGCCCCGAAGCGAAACACTCCGAAGACACACCGGATTGCCCTCGTAAGTGTTGTTAGTCTTGTTGGAGCTTGTTTCGATCGAATTCGCTTTGATGTTAATTTCATACATATCAAGATCCGAATAGGTGGATTTTGTGAAAGTTTGCACCGGAGCGAAACACTCCAAAAATGCACCGGTTGCACTCCTACGTGTCGCCGGTCTCATTGGAGCTTGTTTCGCTCGATTTCGCTCTGGTGTTAATTTCATTCAAACCGTGATCCTAACAAGTGGACTTTATGAAAGTTTGCCCGGTTTAAACACTCAAGACACACCGGATTGCCCTCGTAAGTGTTGTTAGTCTTGTTGGAGCTTGTTTCTTCGGATTCGCATTGATGTTAATTTCATACATATCAAGATCCAAATAGGTGGATTTTGTGAAAGTTTGCACTGGAGCGAAACACTCTGAAAATGTACTGGTTGCACTCCTACGTGTCACCGGTCTCATTGGAGCTTGTTTCGCTCGATTTCTCTCGTGTTAATTTCATTCAAACCGGATCCGAACAAGTGGACTTTATGAAAGTTTGCCTCGGCTTAAACACTCCAAGACACACCGGATTGCCCTCGTAAGTGTTGTTAGTCTTGTTGGAGCTTGTTTCGATCGAATTCACTTTGATGTTAATTTCATACATATCAAGATCCAATAGATGGATTTTGTGAAAGTTTGCACACGAGCTAAACACTCCTAAAATGCACCGGTTGCACTCCTACGTGTCGCCGGTCTCATTGGAGCTTGTTTCGCCGATTTCGCTCTGGTGTTAATTTCATTCAAACCGATCCCAACAAGTGGACTTTATGAAAGTTTGCCCCGAAGCAAAACACTTCAAGACACACCGATTGCCCTTGTAAGTGTTGTCGGTCTTGTTGGAGCTTGTTTGATTTAATTCTCTTTGATGTTAATTTCATACATATCAAGATCCGAATAGGTGGATTTTGTGAAAGTTTGCACCGAGCTAAACACTCCAAAATGCACCGGGATGCACTCCTACGTGTCGCAGGTCTCATTGGAGCTAGTTTCGCTCGATTTCTCTTTGGTGTTAATTTCATTCAAACCGGATCCGAACAAGTGGACTTTATGAAAGTTTGCCCAGAAGCGAAACACTCCGAAGACACTCCGGATTGCCCTCGTAAGAGTTGTTAGTCTTGTTGGAGACTGTTTCGATCGAATTCGCTTTGATGTTAATTTCATACATATCAAGATCCGAATAGGTGGATTTTGTGAAAGTTTGCACCGGAGCGAAACACTCCGAAAATGCATCGGGATGCACTCCTGTGTCGCCGGTCTCATTGGAGCTTGTTTCGCCGATTTCGCTCTGGTGTTAATTTCATTCAAACCGGATCCGAACAAGTGGACTTTATGAAAGTTTGCCCGGCGCAAACACTCAAGACACACCGGATTGCCCTCGTAAGTGTTGTTAGTCTTGTTGGAGCTTGTTTCGGTCGAATTCGCTTTGATGTTAATTTCACACATATCAAGATCCGAATAGGTGGATTTTGTGAAAGTTTGCACCGGAGCGAAACACTCCGAAAATGCACCGGTTGCACTCCTACGTGTCGCCGGTTTCTATGGAGCTTCTTTCGCTCGATTTTGCTCTGGTGTTAATTTCATTCAAACTGAGATCCGAACAAGTGGACTATATGAATGTTTGCCCGAAAACGAAACACTCCGAAGACACACCGGATTGCCCTCGTAAGTGTTGTTAGTCTTGTTGGAGCTTGTTTCGGTCGAATTCGCTTTGATGTTAATTTCATACATATCAAGATCCGGATAGGTGGATTTTGTGAAAGTTTGCACCGGAGCGAAACACTCCAAAAATGCACCGGTTGCACTCCTACGTGTCGCCGGTCTCATTGGAGCTTGTTTCGCTCGATTTCGCTCTGGTGTTAATTTCATTCAAACCGGGATCCGAACAAGTGGACTTTATGAAAGTTTGCCTCGAAGCGAAACACTCCGAAGACACACCGGATTGCCCTCGTAAGTGTTGTTAGTCTTGTTGGAGCTTGTTTCGGTCGAATTCGCTTTGATGTTAATTTCATACATATCAAGATCCGAATAGGTGGATTTTGTGAAAGTTTGCACCGCAGCGAAACACTCTGAAAATGCACCGGTTGCACTCCTACGTGTCACCGGTCTCATTGGAGCTTGTTTCGCTCGATTTAACTCTGGTGTTAATTTCATTCAAACCGTTATCCTAACAAGTGGACTTTATGAAAGTTTGCCCTGGTTAAACACTCAAGACACACCGATTGCCCTCGTAAGTGTTGTTAGTCTTGTTGGAGCTTGTTTCGCCGAATTCACTTTGATGTTAATTTCATACATATCAAGATCCAATAGATGGATTTTGTGAAAGTTTGCACCAGAGCGAAACACTCCTAAAATGCACCGGGTTGCACTCCTACGTGTCGCCGGTCTCATTGGAGCTTGTTTCGCTCGATTTTGCTCTGGTGTTAATTTCATTCAAACCGAGATCCAACAAGTGGACTTTATGAAAGTTTGCCCGGCAAAACACTCAAGACACACGGATTGCCCTTGTAAGTGTTGTCGGTCTTGTTGGAGCTTGTTTCGTCGAATTCTCTTTGATGTTAATTTCATACATATCAAGATCCAAAGAGGTGGATTTTGTGAAAGTTTGCACCGAGCGAAACACTCCAAAATGCACCGGATGCACTCCTATGTGTCGCGGTCTCATTGGAGCTTGTTTCGCCGATTTCTCTTTGGTTAATTTCATTCAAACCGGATCCGAACAAGTGGACTTTATGAAAGTTTGCCCCGAAGCGAAACACTCCGAAGACACTCCGGATTGCCCTCGTAAGAGTTGTTAGTCTTGTTGGAGACTGTTTCGATCGAATTCGCTTTGATGTTAATTTCATACATATCAAGATCCGAATAGGTGGATTTTGTGAAAGTTTGCACCGGAGCGAAACACTCCGAAAATGCATCGGGATGCACTCCTACGTGTCGCTGGTCTCATTGGAGCTAGTTTCGCTCGATTTCGCTCTGGTGTTAATTTCATTCAAACCGGGATCCGAACAAGTGGACTTTATGAAAGTTTGCCCCGGCTTAAACACTCAAGACACACCGGATTGCCCTCGTAAGTGTTGTTAGTCTTGTTGGAGCTTGTTCGAGTCGGATTTGCATTGATGTTAATTTCACACATATTAAGATCCGGATAGGTGGATTTTGTGAAAGTTTGCACCGGAGCGAAACACTCCGAAAATTCACCGGGTTGCACTCCTACGTCTCACCGGTCTCATTGGGGCTTGTTTCGCTCGATTTCGTTCTGGGGTTAATTTCATTCATACCGGGATCCGAACAAGTGGACTTTATGAAAGTTTGCCCCAAACCGAAACACTCCGAAGACACACCGGATTGCCCTCTTAAGTGTTGTTAGTCTTGTTGGAGATTGTTTCGGTTGAATTCACTTTGATGTTAATTTCATACATATCAAGATCCAAATAGCTGGATTTTGTGAAAGTTTGCTGCGGAGCGGAACACTACGAAAATGCACCGGGTTGCACTCCTACGTGTCATCGGTCTCATTGGAGCTTGTTTCGCTCGATTTCGCTCTGGTGTTAATTTCATTCAAACCGGGATCCGAACAAGTGGACATTATGAAAGTTTGCCGTGAAGCAAAAACACTTGGAAGACACACCGGATTGCCCTTGTAAGTGTTGTCGGTCTTGTTGGAGCTTGTTTTGTTGAATTCTCTTTGATGTTTAATTTCAACATCAAGATCCGGATAGGTGGATTTTGTGAAAGTTTGCACCGGAGCGAAACACTCCGAAAATGCACCGGGATGCACTCCTACGTGTCGCAGGTCTCATTGGAGCTAGTTTCGCTCGATTTCTCTTTGGTGTTAATTTTATTCAAACCGAGATCCGAACAAGTGGACTTTATGAAAGTTTGCCCAGAAGCGAAACACTCCGAAGACACACCGGATTGCCCTCGTAAGTGTTGTTAGTCTTGTTGGAGCTTGTTTCGGTCGAATTCGCTTTGATGTTAATTTCATACATATCAAGATCCGAATAGGTGGATTTTGTGAAAGTTTGCACCGGAGCGAAACACTCCGAAAATGCACCGGGTTGCACTCCTACGTGTCGCTGGTCTCATTGGAGCTTGTTTCGCTCGATTTCGCTCTGGTGTTAATTTCATTCAAACCGGATCCGAACAAGTGGACTTTATGAAAGTTTGCCCCGAAGCGAAACACTCCGAAGACACACCGGATTGCCCTCGTAAGTGTTGTTAGTCTTGTTGGAGCTTGTTTCGGTCGAATTCGCATTGATGTTAATTTCACATATTAAGATCCGAATAGGTGGATTTTGTGAAAGTTTGCACAGAGCGAAACACTCCAAAATGCACCGGTTGCACTCCTACGTGTCACGGTCTCATTGGAGCTTGTTTCGCTCGATTTCTCTCTGTGTTAATTTCATTCAAACCGGATCCAACAAGTGGACTTTATGAAAGTTTGCCTCAAGCTTAAACACTCAAGACACACCGGATTGCCCTCGTAAGTGTTGTTAGTCTTGTTGGAGCTTGTTTGGCCGAATTCACTTTGATGTTAATTTCATACATATCAAGATCCAAATAGATGGATTTTGTGAAAGTTTGCACCAACGAGTGAAACACTCCTAAAATGCACCGGTTGCACTCCTATGTGTCGCTGGTCTCATTGGAGCTTGTTTCGCTTTGATTTTGCTCATATATCAAGGTGTTAATTTCATTCAAATCGAGATCCGAACAAGTGGACTTTATGAAAGTTTGATCCAACAAGTGGACTTTAAAACACTTGGAGACACACCGGATTGCCCTCGTAAGTGTTGTCGGTCTTGTTGGAGCTTGTTTCGATCGAATTCTCTTTGATGTTAATTTCATACATATCAAGATCCAAAGGTGGATTTTGTGAAAGTTTGCACCGAGCTAAACACTCAAAATGCACCGGGTTGCACTCCTACGTGTCGCCGGTCTCATTGGAGCTTGTTTCGCTCGATTTCGCTTTGGTGTTAATTTCATTCAAACCGGGATCCGAACAAGTGGACTTTATGAAAGTTTGCCCGGAAGCGAAACACTCCGAAGACACACCGGATTGCCCTCGTAAGTGTTGTTAGTCTTGTTGGAGCTTGTTTCGATCGAATTCGCTTTGATGTTAATTTCATACATATCAAGATCCGAATAGGTGGATTTTGTGAAAGTTTGCACCGGAGCTAAACACTCCGAAAATGCACCGGGTTGCACTCCTACGTGTCGCCGGTCTCATTGGAGCTTGTTTCGCTTGATTTCGCTGAGGTGTTAATTTCATTCAAACCGGATCCAACAAGTGGACTTTATGAAAGTTTGCCCGGCGAAACACTCAAGACACACCGGATTGCCCTCGTAAGTGTTGTTAGTCTTGTTGGAGCTTGTTTCTTAATTCGCTTGATGTTAATTTCACATATCAAGATCCTAATAGGTGGATTTTGTGAAAGTTTGCACCGAGCGAAAACACTCTAAAATGCACCGGTTGCACTCCTACGTGTCGCCGGTCTCATTGGAGCTTGTTTCGCTCGATTTTGCTCTGGTGTTAATTTCATTCAAACCGGGATCCGAAACAAGTGGACTTTATGAAAGTTTGCCCCGAAGCTAAACACTCAAGACACACCGGATTGCCCTCGTAAGTGTTGTTAGTCTTGTTGGAGCTTGTTTCGTCGGTTTCGCTTTGATGTTAATTTCATACATATCAAGATCCGGATAGGTGGATTTTGTGAAAGTTTGCACCGAGCGAAACACTCCGAAAATGCACCGGTTGCACTCCTACGTGTCACCGGTCTCATTGGAGCTTGTTTCGCTTCGATTTCGTTCTGGTGTTAATTTCATTCAAACCGTGATCCTAACAAGTGGACTTTATGAAAGTTTGCCCCGGCTTAAACACTCAAGACACACCGGATTGCCCTCGTAAGTGTTGTTAGTCTTGTTGGAGCTTGTTTCGCTCGAATTCGCTTTGATGTTAATTTCATACATATCAAGATCCGAATAGATGGATTTTGTGAAAGTTTGCACCGAGCTAAACACTCAAAAATGCACCGGTTGCACTCCTACGTGTCGCCGGTCTCATTGGAGCTTGTTTCGCTCGATTTCGCTCTGGGGTTAATTTCATTCAAACCGATCCAACAAGTGGACTTTATGAAAGTTTGCCCCGGCTTAAACACTCCAAGACACACCGGATTGCCCTCGTAAGTGTTGTTAGTCTTGTTGGAGCTTGTTTTTTCACGAAAGATCGAATTAAGCTTTGATGTTAATTTCATACATATCAAGATCCCTCGTAATAGATGGATTTTGTGAAAGTTTGCATCCGAATAGAGCGAAACACTCCAAAATGCACCGGGTTGCACTCCTACGTGTCGCCGGTCTCATTGGAGCTTGTTTCGCTTCGATTTCGCTCTGGTGTTAATTTCATTCAAACCGATCCCAACAAGTGGACTTTATGAAAGTTTGCCCGGTTTAAACACTTGGAAGACACACCGGATTGCCCTCGTAAGTGTTGTTAGTCTTGTTGGAGCTTGTTTCGCTCGAATTCGCTTTGATGTTAATTTCATACATATCAAGATCCGAACAGGTGGATTTTGTGAAAGTTTGCACAGGAGCGAAACACTCCGAAAATGCACCGGGATGCACTCCTGTGTGTCGCCGGTCTCATTGGAACTAGTTTCGCTCGATTTTGCTTTGGTGTAAATTTCATTCAAACCGGGATCCGAACAAGTGGACTTTATGAAAGTTTGCCCCGAAGCGAAACACTCCGAAGGCACACCGGATTGCCCTCGTAAGTGTTGTTAGTCTTGTTGGAGATTGTTCCGGTCGAATTCGCTTTGATGTTAATTTCACACATATCAAGATCCGCATTGGTGGATTTTGTCAAAGTTTGCACCGGAGCGAAACAGACCGAAAATGCACTGGGATGCACTCCTATGTGTCGCTGGTCTCATTGGAGCTTGTTTCGCTCGATTTCGCTCTGGTGTTAAATTCATTCAAACCGGCATCCGAACAAGTGGACATTATGAAAGTTTGCCCTGGCTTAAACACTCAAGACACACCGGATTGCCCTCGTAAGTGTTGTTAGTCTTGTTGGAGCTTGTTTGGATCGAATTTGCTTTGATGTTAATTTCATACATATCAAGATCCGAATAGATGGATTTTGTGAAAGTTTGCACCGCAGCGAAACACTCCAAAATGCACCGGTTGCACTCCTACGTGTCGTGAGTCTCATTGGAGCTTGTTTCGCCGATTTCGCTTCGGTGTTAATTTCATTCAAACCGGATCCTAACAAGTGGACTTTATGAAAGTTTGCCTCGGCTTAAACACTCAAGACACACCGGATTGCCCTCGTAAGTGTTGTTAGTCTTGTTGGAGCTTGTTTCGTCGAATTCGCTTTGATGTTAATTTCATACATATCAAGATCCGAATAGGTGGATTTTGTGAAAGTTTGCACCGAGCGAAAACACTCAAAAAATGCACCGGTTGCACTCCTACGTGTCACCGGTCTCATTGGAGCTTGTTTCGCTCGATTTTTACCTCGTGTTAATTTCATTCAAACCGAGATCCAAACAAGTGGACTTTATGAAAGTTTGCCGTGAAGCGAAACACTCAAGACACACCGGATTGCCCTCGTAAGTGTTGTTAGTCTTGTTGGAGCTTGTTTCTTTCGATTTCGCCGATTGATGTTAATTTCATACATATCAAGATCCTGATAGGTGGATTTTGTGAAAGTTTGCACCTTGTGAGCTTAAACACTCTTTGAAAATGCACCGGTTGCACTCCTATGTGTCGCCGGTCTCATTGGAGCTTGTTTCGCTCGATTTCGCTCGTGTTAATTTCATTCAAACCGGATCCAACAAGTGGACTTTATGAAAGTTTGCTCTTGCTTAAACACTCAAGACACACCGATTGCCCTCGTAAGTGTTGTTAGTCTTGTTGGAGCTTGTTTCGGTCGAATTCGCTTTGATGTTAATTTCATACATATCAAGATCCGAATAGGTGGATTTTGTGAAAGTTTGCACCGAGCGAAACACTCCGAAAATGCACCGGTTGCACTCCTACGTGTCGCCGGTCTCATTGGAGCTTGTTTCGCTCGATTTCGCTCTCGTGTTAATTTCATTCAAACCGGGATCCGAACAAGTGGACTTTATGAAAGTTTGCCCCGAAGCAAAACACTCCGAAGACACACCGGATTGCCCTCGTAAGTGTTGTTAGTCTTGTTGGAGCTTGTTTCAGTCGAATTCGCTTTGATGTTAATTTCATACATATCAAGATCCGAATAGGTGGATTTTGTGAAAGTTTGCACCGGAGCGAAACACTCCGAAAATGCACCGGGATGCACTCCTATGTGTCGCCGGTCTCATTGGAGCTTGTTTCGCTCGATTTCGCTCTGGTGTTAATTTCATTCAAACCGGGATCCGAACAAGTGGACTTTATGAAAGTTTGCCCTGAAGCGAAACACTCCGAAGACACACCGGATTGCCCTCGTAAGTGTTGTTAGTCTTGTTGGAGCTTGTTTCAGTCGAATTCGCTTTGATGTTAATTTCATACATATCAAGATCCGAATAGGTGGATTTTGTGAAAGTTTGCACCGGAGCGAAACACTCCGAAAATGCACCGGGTGCACTCCTACGTGTCGCCGGTCTCATTGGAGCTTGTTTCGCCGATTTCGCCTCGGTGTTAATTTCATTCAAACCGGGATCCGAACAAGTGGACTTTATGAAAGTTTGCCCGGTTTAAACACTCAAGACACACCGGATTGCCCTCGTAAGTGTTGTTAGTCTTGTTGGAGCTTGTTTCGGTCGAATTCGCTTTGATGTTAATTTCATACATATCAAGATCCGAACAGGTGGATTTTGTGAAAGTTTGCACCGGAGCGAAACACTCCGAAAATGCACCCGGTTGCACTCCTACGTGTCGCCGGTCTCATTGGAGCTTGTTTCGCTCGATTTTGCTCTGGTGTTAATTTCATTCAAACTGGGATCCGAACAAGTGGACTTTATGAAAGTTTGCCCCGAAGCGAAACACTCCGAAGACACACCGGATTGCCCTCGTAAGTGTTGTTAGTCTTGTTGGAGCTTGTTCGAGTCGGATTTGCATTGATGTTAATTTCACACATATTAAGATCCGGATAGGTGGATTTTGTGAAAGTTTGCACCGGAGCGAAACACTCCGAAAATGCACCGGGTTGCACTCCTACGTGTCACCGGTCTCATTGGGGCTTGTTTCGCTCGATTTCTCTCTGGGGTTAATTTCATTCATACCGGGATCCGAACAAGTGGACTTTATGAAAGTATGCTCAAGCTTAAACACTTCAAGACACACCGGATTGCCCTCGTAAGTGTTGTTAGTCTTGTTGGAGCTTGTTTGGTCGAATTCGCTTTGATGTTAATTTCACATATCAAGATCCTAACAGATGGATTTTGTGAAAGTTTGCACCGAGCGAAACACTCCTAAATGCACGGGTTGCACTCCTACGTGTCGCCGGTCTCATTGGAGCTTGTTTCGCTCGATTTTGCTCGTGTTAGTTTCATTCAAACCGATCCCAACAAGTGCACTTTATGAAAGTTTGCCCTAAAGTTTAAACACTCAAGACACACCGGATTGCCCTCGTAAGTGTTGTTAGTCTTGTTGGAGCTTGTTTTTGCCGGTTTCATTGATGTTAATTTCACACATATTAAGATCCGGATAGGTGGATTTTGTGAAAGTTTGCACCGGAGCGAAACACTCCGAAAATGCACCGGGTTGCACTCCTACGTGTCACCGGTCTCATTGGGGCTTGTTTCGCTCGATTTCGCTCTGGGGTTAATTTCATTCATACCGGGATCCGAACAAGTGGACTTTATGAAAGTATGCCTCGAAGCGAAACACTCCAAAGACACACTGTATTGCCCTCGTAAGTGTTGTTAGTCTTGTTGGAGCTTGTTTCGGTCGAATTCGCTTTGATGTTAATTTCATACATATCAAGATCCGAATAGATGGATTTTGTGAAAGTTTGCACTGTAGCGAAACACTATGAAAATGCACCGGGTTGCACTCCTACGTGTCGCCGGTCTCATTGGAGCTTGTTTCGCTTGATATTGCTCTGGTGTTAATTTCATTCAAATCGAGATCCGAACAAGTAGACTTTATGAAAGATTGCCGTGAAGCAAAACACTTGGAAGACACACCGGATTGCCCTTGTAAGTGTTGTCAGTCTTGTTGGAGCTTGTTTCGGTCGAATTCTCTTTGATGTTTACTTCGTACATATCAAGATCCGAAGAGGTGGATTTTGTGAAAGTTTGCACCGGAGCGAAACACTCCGAAAATGCACCGGGATGCACTCCTATGTGTCGCAGGTCTCATTGGAGCTAGTTTCGCTCGATTTCTCTTTGGTGTAAATTTCATTCAAACCGGGATCCGAACAAGTGGACTTTATGAAAGTTTGCCCCGAAGCGAAACACTCCGAAGACACTCCGGATTGCCCTCGTAAGAGTTGTTAGTCTTGTTGGAGACTGTTTCGATCGAATTCGATTTGATGTTAATTTCATACATATCAAGATCCGAATTGGTGGATTTTGTGAAAGTTTGCACCAGAGCGAAACACTCCGAAAATGCATCGGGATGCACTCCTACGTCTCGCTGGTCTCATTGGAGCTAGTTTCGCTCGATTTCAATCTGGTGTTAATTTCATTCAAACCGGGATCCGAACAAGTGGACTTTATGAAAGTTTGCCCGGCTTAAACACTCAAGACACACGGATTGCCCTCGTAAGTGTTGTTAGTCTTGTTGGAGCTTGTTTCGTCGAATTCGATTTGATGTTAATTTCATACATATCAAGATCCGAACAGGATGGATTTTGTGAAAGTTTGCACCGAGAAACACTCCAAAATGCACCGGTTGCACTCCTACGTGTCGCGGTCTCATTGGAGCTTGTTTCGCTTCGATTTTTCGCTCGGTGTTAATTTCATTCAAACCGGATCCAACAAGTGGACTTTATGAAAGTTTCCCCGGCGAAACACTCAAAGACACACCGGATTGCCCTCGTAAGTGTTGTTAGTCTTGTTGGAGCTTGTTTCGCCTTTCGTCGGTTTTGCATTGATGTTAATTTGATACATATTAAGATCCGAATAGGTGGATTTTGTGAAAGTTAGCACGAGAGCGAAACACTCAGAAAATGCACCGGGTTGCACTCCTACGTGTCACCGGTCTCATTGGGGCTTGTTTCGCTCGATTTCGCTCTGGGGTTAATTTTATTCATACCGGGATCCGAACAAGTGGACTTTGTGAAAGTATGCCTCGAAGCGAAACACTCCGAAGACACACTGTATTGCCCTCGTAAGTGTAGTTAGTCTTGTTGGAGCTTGTTTCGGTCGAATTCGCTTTGATGTTAATTTCATACATATCAAGATCCGAATAGATGGATTTTGTGAAAGTTTGCACTGTAGCGAAACACTCCGAAAATGCACCGGATTGCACTCCTACGTGTCGCCGGTCTCATTGTAGCTTCTTTCGCTCGATTTTGCTATGGTGTTAATTTCATTCAAATCGAGATCCGAACAAGTAGACTTTATGAAAGATTGCCGCGAAGCGAAACACTTGGAAGACACCGGATTGCCCTTGTAAGTGTTGTCAGTCTTGTTGGAGCTTGTTTCGGTCGAATTCTCTTTGATGTTTACTTCGTACATATCAAGATCCGAAGAGGTGGATTTTTTGAATGTTTGTACCGGAGCGAAACACTCCGAAAATGCACCGGGATGCACTCCTATGTGTCGCAGGTCTCATTGGAGCTAGTTTCGCTCGATTTCTCTTTGGTGTAAATTTCATTCAAACCTGGATCCGAACAAGTGGACTTTATGAAAGTTTGCCCAGAAGCGAAACACTCCGAAGACACTCCGGATTGCCCTCGTAAGAGTTGTTAGTCTTGTTGGAGACTGTTTCGATCGAATTCGCTTTGATGTTAATTTCATACATATCAAGATCCGAATAGGTGATGAGGACATCCCAAGGACATCAAAGGAAATATGCCATGGTCCAATTACACGCAGTCGTGCTAAACAAATCCAAAACCAGGTGAAAGCTAACTTGAGTCTAATTCTTGATTTTAACGACTTAGCGATCTTGCCCATATGTTCTTTTTGTGGTTTTACTTAGGTACAGGGAAGAACCAATGCACCACCCCAAGATGGATTCGGCTACACCCAGAATGAGCTAATATGGATGCATGCGCAAGGGACGGAAAAGATGGTGCGGTGACAATTAAATAAAGGAAGCTTGGCCATGCAAGCAAATCGACCATCTGTTGCCACTAAATAAAGGAAAGTTTGTTATGGAAACTCAACCATATATGGTGCGCTAGGAATTAGGGGGGCCTCTACAAGAAAGGTCAGCGACGAGAATGTAAAGGATTTTATTTTTTTTGATGGAGGAGACATTCGTGATTCTACCAAGAACCAAGAGAGTTCTTATTGCCATGTTCTTGTGATTCCCCGTGAATTGCACCTAATCAGTACTCACACGCACCTTCGTGTATGGTTTGTGTGGATTAATGCGTCGGTTTGTGGACTAGCGATTGTTCTGATAGCGTGCTACGGTTGGCTTCCTCGTCGTGGTCACATATTCCACAAGTTATCAAAGAAACCTCGCCGTGAAGATCAAAACTACGTGTACCGATTTCTCACGAAGTTGGTGCATATCATCTGGTATCAGAGCTATGTTCACACGGTAGGATTGTTTACCTTAATCCCAGTATTAGAATAGTTCTTTTGTTTTCGCTCACTCATGCAGTAGTGTGATTTCTGTCCTAGCATCCAAAGCCAGAAAAAAAACCAAGCCCTTTGAATTAGTTCTGTTATTGCTGGTCATCTATTCGTTGTATACAAGCCCTAGCTGTTTATCCAATCCAGTAATTGGCGTTGGTACTATTTTCCCTTGGAGATTAGTGTTACTAAGTGTCAAAAAAAAGGAAATACTACAGTGAAAAAAAAGAGGTTCTAGACAAAAAGAAAAGAAGGAAAACGAAAGGAAGCAGAAAAGTGTTTTCACATTGGGAAATTTGAGGACTTCTTGTGTGCTTCGCTTTATGCCAAGCATGGAAGTGATAGTAGTAATCTTCAATATGTTGTTCTTACACATACATGTACCAATTCTTCAGATTGATCCCGCTAGGGATGGTGTTGACCCACGACAATCTAGACGCTGCGTTACTAGTTGGATTTCTATTTGATTTTGCTACTACTAAATTTCAGAACTTCTCCTTTGTTTTATATCATCTAACCAAGCTCCACAAAAAAAACCGTAAGCGCTGCTTTTTTATTTCAATTGGTATCAATCGCTTGTCCACTTCCGATCTACTACCATTATGCACATGTGCGTTCATTGAGGAGCATAAGAACGGTAAGTAAGAGGTGAGCCGTGTGAATCCATATATATATAGTTTTCGTGATTGTCCAAAGAGCACTAACATGGCAGGATCGTCGGCGTGCATAGTCATGGTGTTGATCTTGCCCATGCGGTGGCGAGGACAATTCAGCGAACCTTTGGGGACCCTGGCCTCGAGTGTGTGACGCAACGTGATTTCGAGTGTCATACACAACACATTGAAGGGCGGATCAATCGCGAAATCGCAGCATTAGAAGAGCGCTTGGAAGGAACTTTTGCGAGGATGCTTAATGAGCGTTTTCCCGCGGCAGGCAATAGGGTACCACAAGTCCCTAATCATGCTGCCCTGCAGCATGATGGTGCTGGTCATGGGAGAGGCGCCCATGGAGGAGGCGCCCGGCCTTTTCAGGGGCGTGGCGGTGCATATGGGCATGGCTTAGGCCCCCGTGCGCCCGATGAAAATCAGCATGGGCATGCTGCCCCTGCTGCAAACCACATGTTTGATGAAGACTACGACAATGGTGACAATGAACATGATGAATTTCACCAATTTGTGTAGCCACCACCTCCTCGACGTGGCAATGGTGGTCGCCCACATGACTATCATAACCGTAATGATCCGGACAGCATGGCAAAAGTGAAGATCAATGTGCCTTCATTTATTGGACAGGAGAATCCAGATTCTTATGTTGATTGGGAAGAGAAGTGCGATCAAATCTTCCGCATTCATGAATTCTCCGATGCAAAGAGGGTAAGTTAGCTTCCATTGAGTTTTCCTGTTATGCACTAACATGGTGGAATCGATTCTGAGGCCTTATATGCTGCGGGTAATGACTACATCACCACATGGGAAGGGATGAAGAGTGCTATGAGACGTCGCTTTATTCCTCAACATTACCCAAGGGATCTCCATAATAGATTGCAGCGCCTTGTTCAGGGTTCCCGCATAGTTGATGAGTTTTATAAGGAGATGGAAATATTGTTAATTCGTGCGAGAATTCAAGAAAGTGATGAAGCTAAGATGGCAAGGTTCCTCGTGGTTTAAATGATGATATTGGCGATGATGTTGAGTTGTATCCCTATAACACTATGCAGAACTTGTGCACCAAGCCATGCGAGTGGAAAGGAGAAATCAGCCGAGGGCGCTCGCGCTTCTTCCGCTCCTCTCGTACTTTGAAATTTGGAGCCGTGGAGCACAAGACATTGTAACCGCTCACTGCCACCTCTGGAGGAACCCCTCTTCGCTAGGCCGACCTCGACCTTGCTCGCTGGTGGGTCTGCCTGGCCGTTGAAGCATCTTCGCCGGCATCACGTTCTGGTGATAGGCACCCCACTGCATCGGTAGGAGTGTCTTCTACTACACCAGCAACCTCTTCTTCCGCGGCCGCATGTGACGTCGATTAGCTTCAAGTGTAAGGGAAGAGGGCACATATCTTCCGAATGTCCTAGTCGGAGGGTGCTTCTAATCACTGAGGAGGGTGAGTGGGAGTCCGAGAGTGACCCTGAATGTGATGCTAATGCTAACAATGAAACTGCAACCAATGATGGTAATGAGGAGGACTGGGACGGTACTGTTTTGAGCCATAGTCATATTGGAGGGGAATCCTTGGTTGTATGCTTGGTGCTTTAGTGCCCGTGTTCGGAAGGAGACAAGGGCAGCGGCATAACTTGTTCCATACCCGTTGTTTGGTAAACTCCAAGGTATGTCGAGTTATTATTGATAGTGGCACCGCAATAATATTGCTAGTACAGAGATGGTGGAGAAGTTGGGTTTGCAAACTAAGCGGCATCCTCATCCTTATCATATGCAATGGCTTAATGATTGCGGTTCTATGAGAGTTACATGCATGGTTAGAGTCGCTATCTCAGTTGGCACTTATCGTGATGTGGTGGAATGTGATGTGGTGCCTATGCATGCTTGTCACTTGTCGTTGGGACGTCCTTGGTTGTTTGATTGGGATGTGCAGATCAGTGGTCGTACCAATCGTCTCTCTTTTGTGCATAACAGGGAGAAGTTTACATGGCTACCCATGACACCCGAGGAGGTTTATTTAGATGAGACAAGGAGGAAAGTTCAGCAGGTGAGAGAGCGTGGAAAACAATCTGGAGTGAGCCACAGTAAAAGTGAGGGAGTGATACCACAGCCAAAAGCTCCAAAGCCAAACATATCCAAGCCAATGGGAAAACAGGGATTAGTCATGATGGCTAGGAAGGGGGACTTAAAAGAAATGAGTGAACCTAACAAAGCACATTCTTTGTACTCCTGTACAAGGAATCTTTGATTTTGACTGACGACTTATCCTCTACTTTGCCCGGTGTTTGTTTAGATCTTCTCTGAGAATATGAGGACGTGTTCACGATGAAGTACCACCTGTGGCTGCCAAAAAGCATGGGATTGAGCACCAAATAGATTTGGTTCCGGGGCTCCTTTGCCAAACAGGCACCTTACCGCACAAATCCGAGAGGAGGCTAAAATTCAACGCCAAGTTCAAGAACTTCTCGACAAAGGGTATGTAAAGGAAAGTCTCTCTCCTTGTGCAGTTCCAGTTATCTTAGTTCCAAAGAAAGATGGTACTTGGAGAATGTGCGTTGATTGTAGAGCTATAAATAATATCACTATTCGGTATAGACATCCCATACCGAGACTTGATGACATGCTCGATGAACTTAGTAGTGCTACCATATTCACAAAGATTGATCTTCGTAGTGGCTATCATCAGATTCGAATGAAAGAGGGTGATGAATGGAAAACAACGTTTAAAACTAAGTTTGGTTTATATGAATGGTTAGTGATGCCCTTTGGTTTAACCAACGCACCTAGTACTTTCATGCGACTTATGAATCATGTGCTTAGAGAGTTCATTGGAAAGTTCATTGTGGTATACTTTGATGATATCCTAGTTTATAGCCGAACTTTGGAAGAGCACATAGAACATGTACGATGCGTGCTTGCTGTTTTGAGAGAAGAATGTTTATATGCTAACCTTAAAAAGTGCACCTTTTGCACAGACAAGGTTATGCTTCTTGGTTTTGTTGTTTCAGGGAATGGAGTGGAGGTAGATGAAGAGAAAATCAAAGCTATTCATGATTGGCCACCTCCACAAAACATGAGTCAAGTGAGGAGTTTTCTTGGACTCGCGGGCTTCTATCGCCGATTCGTGCAAGATTTTAGTATCATCGCGGCTCCAATTAATGAATTGACGAAGAAGGATGTTTCTTTTACTTGGGGGCCGACACAAGACCAAGCATTCCATGAGTTGAAAGAAAAGCTTACATCGGCACCACTACTAGCACTACCAAATTTTGGTAAGATGTTCGAAATTGAATGTGATGCAAGTGGTGTAGGTATTGGAGGAGTGCTTATGCAAGAAGGTAGGCCGATTGCTTTTTTCAGTGAGAAGCTAAGTGGTCCAACACTTAATTATTCAGTTTATGATAAGGAATCAGTATGCGTTAGTCGTGTCTTTGGAGACTTAGCAACACTACTTATGGCCTAAAGAGTTTGTTATACATTCTCACCATGAATCACTTAAACATCTTAAGGGTCAATTAAAACTAAATCGTGAACATGCACATTGGGTGAGTTTATTGAATCCTTTCCGTACATTATTAAGTATAAGAAGGGAAAGGATAATGTTGTAGCTGATGCATTGTCTAGGCGACATTCTTTGCTTAATCATCTGGATGCTAAGATTTTGGGATTAGAGAGTATAAAAGAATTATATGTTGCTGATGTTTTCTTCTCTCAACCTTATTCGAAGTGTGGAGATGGAAAAGGATGGGATAAATATCATTTGCATGACGGATTCTTATTTAGAGCTAACAAACTATGTATTCCAGATTGTTCGGTTCGATTATTGTTATTGCAGGAAGCTCATGCTGGTGGCCTCATGGGACACTTTGGTGCAAAAAAGACTGAGAGTGTGCTGGCAGATCACTTCTTTTGGCCCAAGATGCGGCGTGATGTTGAGCGCTATGTGCTGAAATGTGTGACATGTCACAAAGCTAAGTCTCGTCTCAATCCTCATGGTCTATATACTCCTTTACCTATTCCTAGTGTTCCGTGGGAGGATATTTCTATGGATTTTGTGTTAGGATTGCCACGCACTAAGAGGGGGAGAGATTCAATTTTTGTGGTAGTTGATCGCTTTAGTAAAATGGCGCATTTTATTCCTTGTCATAAGAGCGACGATGCTTCACATGTTGCTGACTTATTTTTCAGGGAAATTGTGCGCTTACATGGTGTTCCAAAGACTATTGTGTCAGACCGCGATACAAAGTTCTTAAGCTACTTTTGGAAGACGCTATGGGGGAAGCTCGGTATGAAGCTACTCTTCTCTACTACATGTCATCCCCAAACGGATGGGCAAACTGAGGTTGTGAACCGTACACTTTCTATGATGCTACGAGCGGTTCTCAAGCGCAATTTAAAGATGTGGGAAGAGTGCCTTCCGCATGTGGAGTTTTCTTATAACAGGGCAGTCCACTCTACCACAAAATTCTGTCCATTCGAGATTGTTTACGGATTTAAACCTACTGCTCCCATCGATCTTTTGCCCTTGCCCTTGCAGGAACGAGCAAACATGGATGCTAGTAAGCGTGCTGACTTCGTTAAAAAGATTCATGAGACAACAAAGGCAAATATAGAAGAGATGACAAAGAAGTACATGCAGCGAGCAAATAAAGGACGAAAGAAGACAGTGTTTGAACCGGAGAACTTGTTTGGGTACACCTCTGAAAAAACGTTTTCGAGTTACGCAGAACAAGTTGCAGCCCGTGGTGATGGTCCTTTTAAAGTACTAGAAAGAATCAATGATAATGCCTACAAGATTGAGCTAACTAGGAGAATATGGTGTAAGTGCTACCTTCAATGTCGCCGATTTATCCCCATTCTTTGGTGAGCTTAGCGAAGTCGAGGCGACTCCTCTTCAAGAGGAGGAGGATGATGAGGACATCCCAAGGACATCAAAGGAAATATACCATGGTCCAATTACACGCGATCGTGCAAAAACAAATCCAAAACCGGTGAAAGCTAACTTGAGTCTAATTCTTGATTTTAACGACTTAGCAGTACTGCCCATATGTTCTTTTGTGGTTTTACTTAGGTACACGGGGGAAGAACCATTGCACCAGCCCAAGATGGATTCGGCTACACCCAGAATGAGCTAATATGGATGCATGCGCAACGGACGGAAAGATGGTGTGGCTGACAATTAAATAAAGGAAGCTTGGCCATGCAAGCAAATCACCATCTGATCGCCACTAAATAAAGGAAAGTTTGTTATGGAAACTCAACCATATATGGTGCACTAGGAATTAGGGGGCCTCTACAAGAAGGTGCGACCCGAGAATGTAAAGGGGATTTTATTTTTTTGATGGAGGAGACATTACGTGATTCTACCAAGAACCAAGAGAGTTCTTATTGCCATGTTCTTGTGATTCCCGTGAATTGCACCTAATCGTACTCTGCACCTTCGTGTGTAGTTTGTGTGGATTAATACGTCGGTTTGGTGGACTAGCGATTGTTCGGATAGCAGGCTACGGTTGGCTTCCTCGTCGTCGGGTCACATATTCCACAAGTTATCAAAGAAACCTACGCCGCGAAGATCAAAACTACGTGTACCGATTTCTCACGAAGTTGGAGCATATCAATAGGTGGATTTTGTGAAAGGTTGCACCGGAGCGAAACACTCCGAAAATGCATCGGGATGCACTCCTACGTGTCGCTGGTCTCATTGGAGCTAGTTTCGCTCGATTTCGCTCTGGTGTTAATTTCATTCAAACCGGGATCCGAACAAGTGGACTTTATGAAAGTTTGCCCCGAAGCGAAACACTCCGAAGACACACCGGATTGCCCTCGTAAGTGTTGTTAGTCTTGTTGGAGCTTGTTTCGGTCGAATTCGCTTTGATGTTAATTTCATACATATCAAGATCCGAATAGGTGGTAGATGGATTTTGTGAAAGTTTGCACTGGAGCGAAACACTGCGAAAATGCACTGGGATGCACTCCTACGTGTCGCCGGTCTCATTGGAGCTTGTTTCGCTCGATTTACAGCTCTGGTGTTAACTTCATTCAAACCGGATCCAACAAGTGGACTTTATAAATATTTGCCCGGCGAAACACTCGAAGACACACCGGATTGCCCTCGTAAGTGTTGTTAGTCTTGTTGGAGCTTGTTTGGTCGAATTAAGCTTTGATGTTAATTTCATACATATCAAGATCGAATAGGTGGTAGATGGATTTTGTGAAAGTTTGCATTGGAGCGAAACATCTTGAAAATGCAGGGATGCACTCCTACGTGTCGCCGGTCTCATTGGAGCTTGTTTCGCTCGATTTCGCTTCTGAGTGTTAACTTCATTCAAACCGGGATCGAACAAGTGGACTTTATAAATATTTGCCTGGTTTAAACACTCGAAGACACACCGGATTGCCCTCGTAAGTGTTGTTAGTCTTGTTGGAGCTTGTTTCGGTCGAATTCGCTTTGATGTTAATTTCATACATATCATGATCCGAACAGATGAATTTTGTGAAAGTTTGCACCGGAGCGAAACACTCCGAAAATGCACCCGGTTGCACTCCTACGTGTCGCCGGTCTCATTGGAGCTTGTTTCGCTCGATTTTGCTCTGGTGTTAATTTCATTCAATCTGGCATCCGAACAAGTGCACTTTATGAAAGTTTGCCCCAAAGCGAAACACTCCGAAGACACACCGGATTGCCCTCGTAAGTGTTGGTAGTCTTCTTGGAGATTGTTTCGGTTGAATTTGCATTGATGTTAATTCCATACATATCAAGATCCGAATAGGTGGATTTTGTGAAAGTTTGCACCAGAGCGAAACACTCCGAAAATGCACCGGGTTGCACTCCTACGTGTCACCGGTCTCATTGGGGATTGTTTCGCTCGATTTCACTCTGGGGTTAATTTTATTCATACCGGGATCCGAAAAGGTGGACTTTATGAAAGTATGCCTCCAAGCGAAACACTCCGAAGACACACTGTATTGCCCTCGTAAGTGTTGTTAGTCTTGTTGGAGCTTGTTTCGGTCGAATTCGCCTTGATGTTAATTTCATACATATCAAGATCCGAATAGATGGATTTTGTGAAAGTTTGCACTGTAGCGAAACACTCCGAAAATGCACCGGGTTGCACTCCTACGTGTCGCCGGTCACATTGGAGCTTGTTTCGCTCGATTTTGCTCTGGTGTTAATTTCATTCAAATCGAGATCCGAACAAGTAGACTTTATGAAAGATTGCCGTGAAGCGAAACACTTGGAAGACAGACCGGATTGCTCTTGTAAGTGTTGTCAGTCTTGTTGGAGCTTGTTTCGGTCGAATTCTCTTTGATGTTTGCTTCGTACATATCAAGATCCGAAGAGGTGGATTTTGTGAAAGTTTGCACTGGAGCGAAACACTCCGAAAATGCAGCGGGATGCACTCCTATGTGTCGCAGGTCTCATTGGAGCTAGTTACGCTCGATTTCTCTTTGGTGTAAATTTCATTCAAACCGGGATCCGATCAAGTGGACTTTATGAAAGTTTGCCCCGAAGCGAAACACTCCGAAGACACTCCGGATTGCCCTCGTAAGAGTTGTTAGTCTCGTTGGATACTGTTTCGATCGAATTCGCTTTGATGTTAATTTCATACATATCAAGATCCGAATAGGTGGATTTTGTGAAAGTTTGCACCGGAGCGAAACACTCCGAAAATGCATCGGGATGCACTCCTACGTGTCGCTGGTCTCATTGGAGCTAGTTTAAGCTCGATTTAGCTCGGTGTTAATTTCATTCAAGCCGGGATCGAACAAGTGGACTTTATGAAAGTTTGCCCGGCGAAACACTCAAGACACACCGGATTGCCCTTGTAAGTGTTGCTAGTCTTGTTGGAGCTTGTTTCGGTCGAATTCGCTTTGATGTTAATTTCATACATATCAAGATCCGAATAGGTGGTAGATGGATTTTGTGAAAGTTTGCACTGGAGCGAAACACTGCGAAAATGCACTGGGATGAACTCCTACGTGTCGCCGGTCTCATTGGAGCTTGTTTCGCTCGATTTCGCTCTGGTGTTAACTTCATTCAAACCGGGATCCGAACAAGTGGACTTTATAAATATTTGCCTCCGAAACACTCGAAGACACTGGGATTGCCCTCGTAAGTGTTGTTAGTCTTGTTGGAGCTTGTTTTGATTGAATTAAACTTTGATGTTAATTTCATACATATCAAGATCCGAATAGGTGGTAGATGGATTTTGTGAAAGTTTGCCTGGAAGCGAAACACTCGAAAATGCACGGGATGCACTCCTCACGTGTCGCCGGTCTCATTGGAGCTTGTTTACGCTCGATTTATCTCACAGTGTTAACTTCATTCAAGCGAGGATCGAACAAGTGGACTTTATAAATATTTGCCCCGAAGCGAAACACTCCGAAGACACACCGGATTGCCCTCGTAAGTGTTGTTAGTCTTGTTGGAGCTTGTTTCGGTCGAATTCGCTTTGATGTTAATTTCATACATATCATGATCGAAAGGATGAATTTTGTGAAAGTTTGCAGGCGAAACACTCTAAAATGCACCGGTTGCACTCCTACGTGTCGCCGGTCTCATTGGAGCTTGTTTACGCTCGATTTTGCTCTGGTGTTAATTTCATTCAATCTGGCATCCGAACAAGTGCACTTTATGAAAGTTTGCCCCAAAGCGAAACACTCCGAAGACACACCGGATTGCCCTCGTAAGTGTTGGTAGTCTTCTTGGAGATTGTTTCGGTTGAATTTGCATTGATGTTAATTCCATACATATCAAGATCCGAATAGGTGGATTTTGTGAAAGTTTGCACCAGAGCGAAACACTCCGAAAATGCACCGGGTTGCACTCCTACGTGTCACCGGTCTCATTGGGGATTGTTTCGCTCGATTTCACTCTGGGGTTAATTTTATTCATACCGGGATCCGAAAAGGTGGACTTTATGAAAGTATGCCTCCAGTTTAAACACTCAAGACACACCGTATTGCCCTCGTAAGTGTTGTTAGTCTTGTTGGAGCTTGTTTCGGTCGAATTCGCCTTGATGTTAATTTCATACATATCAAGATCCGAATAGATGGATTTTGTGAAAGTTTGCCTTTGAGCGAAACACTCAAAATGCACCGGTTGCACTCCTACGTGTCGCACGGTCTCATTGGAGCTTGTTTAAGCTCGATTTTGCTCTGGTGTTAATTTCATTCAAATCGAGATCCGAACAAGTAGACTTTATGAAAGATTGCCGTGAAGCGAAACACTTGGAAGACAGACCGGATTGCTCTTGTAAGTGTTGTCAGTCTTGTTGGAGCTTGTTTCGGTCGAATTCTCTTTGATGTTTGCTTCGTACATATCAAGATCCGAAGAGGTGGATTTTGTGAAAGTTTGCACCGGAGCGAAACACTCCGAAAATGCAGCGGGATGCACTCCTATGTGTCGCAGGTCTCATTGGAGCTAGTTACGCTCGATTTCTCTTTGGTGTAAATTTCATTCAAACCGGGATCCGATCAAGTGGACTTTATGAAAGTTTGCTCGACTTAAACACTCAAGACACTCGGATTGCCCTCGTAAGAGTTGTTAGTCTTTTTGGAGACTGTTTCGATCGAATTCGCTTTGATGTATTTCATACATATCAAGATCCGAATAGGTGGATTTTGTCAAAGTTTGCACCGGAGCGAAACACTCCGAAAATGCATCGGGATGCACTCCTACGTGTCGCTGGTCTCATCGGAGCTAGTTTCAGTCGATTTCGCTCTGGTGTTAATTTCATTCAAACCGGGATCCGAACAAGTGGACTTTATGAAAGTTTGCCCCGAAGCGAAACACTCCGAAGACACACCGGATTGCCCTTGTAAGTGTTGTTAGTCTTGTTGGAGCTTGTTTCGGTCGAATTCGCTTTGATGTTAATTTCATACATATCAAGATCCGAATAGGTGGTAGATGGATTTTGTGAAAGTTTGCACTAGAGCGAAACACTCCGAAAATGCACTGGGTTGCACTCCTACGTGTCGCCGGTCTCATTGGAGCTTGTTTCGCTCGATTTCGCTTTGGTGTTAACTTCATTCAAACCGGGATCCGAACAAGTGGACTTTATGAATGTTTGCCCCGAAGCGAAACACTCCGAAGACACACCGGATTGCCCTCGTAAGTGTTGTTAGTCTTGTTGGAGCTTGTTTCGGTCGAATTCGCTTTGATGTTAATTTCATACATTTCAAGATCCGAACAGATGCATTTTGTGAAAGTTTGCACTGGAGCGAAACACTCCGAAAATTTACCGGGTTGCACTCCTACGTGTCGCCGGTCTCATGGGAGATTTTTTCGCTCGATTTCGCTCTGGTGTTAACTTCATTCAAACGGGGATCCGAACAAGTGCACTTTATGAAAGTTTGCCCCGAAGCAAAACACTCCGAAGACACACCGGGTTGCCCTCGTAAGTGTTGCAAGTCTTGTTGGAGATTGTTTCGGTCGAATTCGTTTTGATGTTAATTCCATACATATCAACATCCGAATAGGTTGATTTTGTGAAAGTTTGCACCGGAGCGAAACACTCCGAAAATGCACCGGGTTGCGCTCCTACGTGTCACCGGTTCATTGGGGCTTGTTTCACTCGATTTCGCTCTGGGGTTAATTTCATTCATACCGGGATCCGAACAAGTGGACTTTATGAAAGTATGCCTCGAAAAGAAACACTCCGAAGACACACTGCATTGCCCTCGTAAGTGTTGTTAGTCTTGTTGGAGCTTGTTTCGGTCGAATTCGCTTTGATGTTAATTTCATACATATCAAGATCCGAACCGATGCATTTTGTGAAAGTTTGCACCGGAGCGAAACACTCCGAAAATTTACCAGGTTGCACTCCTACGTGTCGCCAGTCTCATTGGAGATTGTTTCGCTCGATTTAGCTCTGTGTTAACTTCATTCAAGCGGGATCGAACAAGTGGACTTTATGAAAGTTTGCCCGAAGCAAAACACTCAAGACACACAGGATTGCCCTCGTAAGTGTTGCAAGTCTTGTTGGAGATTGTTTGATCGAATTCGCATTGATGTTAATTTCATACATATCAAGATCCGAATAGGTGGATTTTGTGAAAGTTTGCAGGGCGAAACACTCGAAAATGCACCGGTTGCACTCCTCGTGTGTCGCCGGTCTCATTGGAGCTTGTTTCAGCCGATTTAAGCTCGGTGTTAATTTCATTCAAGCAGAGATCGAACAAGTGGACTTTATGAAAGTTTGCCCCAGAAAAACTCAGAAGACACCTTGCATTGCCCTCGTAAGTGTTGTTAGTCTTGTTGGAGCTTGTTTGGTTCGAATTAAACGCATTTGATGTTAATTTCATACATTTCAAGATCCGAATAGATGGATTTTGTGAAAGTTTGCACTGGCGAAACACTCAAAAATGCACCGGTTGCACTCCTACGTGTCGCCGGTCTCATTGGAGCTTGTTTAGCTCGATTTAAGCTCAGTGTTAACTTCATTCAAACCGATCGAACAAGTGCACTTTATGAAAGTTTGTCGTGAAGCGAAACACTTGGAAGACACACCGGATTGCCCTCGTAAGTGTTGTTAGTCTTGTTGGAGCTTGTTTGGTCGAATTCTCTTTTGATGTTAATTTCATGCATATCAAGATCCGAATAGGTGGATTTTGTGAAAGTTTGCATCGGAGCTAAACACTCCAAAATGCACCGGGTTGCACTCCTCACGTGTCGCCGGTCCATTGGAGCTTGTTTAAGCTCGATTTCGCTCTGGGTGTTAATTTCATTCAAACCGAGATCCGAACAAGTGGACTTTATGAAAGTTTGCCCGAGCAAAACACTCAGAAGACACACGGATTGCCCTCGTAAGTGTTGTTAGTCTTGTTGGAGCTTGTTTGGTCGAATTAAGCTTTGATGTTAATTTTATACATTTCAAGATCCGAATAGGTGGATTTTGTGAAAGTTTGCACGAATGAAACACTCCAAAATGCACGGGATGCACTCCTACGTGTCGCGGTCTCATTGGAGCTTGTTTATTTCGATTTCACTCGGTGTTAATTTCATTCAAATCGGGATCCGAACAAGTAGACTTTGTGAAAGTTTGTCGTGAAGCGAAACACTTGGAAGACACACTGGATTGCCCTTGTAAGTGTTGTCTGTCTTGTTGGAGCTTTTTTCGGTCGAATTCTCTTTGATGTTTACTTCGTACATATCAAGATCCGAAGAGGAGGATTTTGTGAAAGTTTGCATCGGAGCGAAACACTCCGAAAATGCACCGGGATGCACTCCTATGTGTCGCCGGTCTCATTGGAGCTAGTTTCGCTCGATTTTGCCTTGGTGTAAATTTCATTCAAACCGAGATCCGAACAAGTGGACTTTATGAAAGTTTGCCCTGAAGCAAATCACTCCGAAGACACACCGGATTAACCTCGTAAGTGTTGTTAGTCTTGTTGGAGCTTGTTTCGGTCGAATTCGCTTTGATGTTAATTTCATACATATCAGGATCCGAATAGGTGGATTTTGTGAAAGTTTGCACCGGAGCGAAACTCTCCAAAAATGCACCGGGTTGCACTCCTACGTGTCGCCGGTCTCATTGGAGCTTGTTTCGCTCGATTTCACTCTGGTGTTAACTTCATTCAAACCGGGATCCGAACAAGTGGACTTTATGAAAGTTTGCCCCGAAACAAAACACTCCGAAGACACACCGGATTGCCCTCGTAAGTGTTGTTAGTCTTGTTGGAGCTTGTTTCGGTCGAATTCGCTTTGATGTTAATTTCATACATATTAAGATCCGAATAGGTGGATTTTGTGAAAGTTTGCACCGAAGCGAAACACTCCGAAAATGCACCGGGATGCACTCCTACGTGTCGCCGGTCTCATTGGAGCTAGTTTGGCTCGATTTCGCTCTGGTGTTAATTTCATTCAAACCGGGATCCGAACAAGTGGACTTTATAAAAGTTTGCCCCGAAGCGAAACACTCCGAGGACACACCGGATTGCCCTCGTAGGTGTTGTTAGTCTTGTTGGAGCTTGTTTGGGTCGAATTCGCTTTGATGTTAATTTCATACGTATCAAGATCTGAATAGGTGGTAGACGGATTTTGTGAAAGTTTGTACTGGAGCAAAACAGTCCGAAAATGCACCGGTTGCACTCCTACGTGTCACGGTCTCATTGGAGCTTGTTTACTCGATTTCGCTCACAGTGTTAACTTCATTCAAAGCGGGATCGAACAAGTGGACTTTATGAATGTTTGCCCAGAAGAAACACTCAAACACACGGATTGCTTCGTAAGTGTTGTTAGTCTTGTTGGAGCTTGTTTTCGGTGGAATTCGCATTGATGTTAATTTCATACATGTCAATATCCGAATTGGTGGATTTTGTTAAAGGATGCACGAGGCGAAACACTCTGAAAATGCACGGTTGCATCCTACGTGTCGCCGGTCTCTTTGGAGCTTGTTTAAGCTCGATTTCCTCACGGTGTTAATATAATTCAAACCGAGATCCGAACAAGTGCACTTTATGAAAGTTTGCCAAAAAGCGAAACACTCCAAAGACACACCGGATTGCCCTCGTAAGTGTTGTTAGTCTTGTTGGAGCTTGTTTCGGTCGAATTAAACTTTGATGTTAATTTTATACATATCAAGATCCGAATAGGTGGATTTTGTGAAAGTTTGCACGGGCGAAACACTCTGAAAATGCACCGGTTTGCACTCCTACGAGTCGCCGGTCTCATTGGAGCTTGTTTCGCTCAATTTCGCTCCGGTGTTAATTTCATTCAAATCGGGATCCGAACAAGTAGACTTTGTGAAAGTTTGCCGTGAAGCGAAACACTTGGAAGACACACCGGATTGCCCTTGTAAGTGTTGTCAGTTTTGTTGGAGCTTGTTGCGGTCGAATTCTCTTTGATGTTTACTTCGTACATATCGTGATCCGAAGAGGTGGATTTTGTGAAAGTTTGCACCGGAGCGAAACACTCCGAAGACACACCGGATTACCCTCGTAAGTGTTGTTAGTCTTGTTAGAGCTTGTTTGGTCGAATTAAGCTTTGATGTTAATTTCATACATATCATGATCCGAATAGGTGGATTTTGTGAAAGTTTGCACCGGAGCGAAACTCTCCAAAAATGCACCGGGTTGCACTCCTACGTGTCGCCGGTCTCATTGGAGCTTGTTTCGCTCGATTTCGCTCTGGTGTTAATTTCATTCAAACCGGGATCCGAACAAGTGGACTTTATGAAAGTTTGCCCGGAGCGAAACACTCCGAAGACACACCGGATTGCCCTCGTAAAGGTGTTAGTCTTGTTGGAGCTTGTTTGGTCGAATTAAGCTTTGATGTTAATTTCATACATATGAAGATCCTAATAGGTGGATTTTGTGAAAGTTTGCACGGGCGAAACACTCAAAAATGCACGGGGCGCACTCCTACGTGTCGCCGGTTTCATTGGAGCTTGTTTGGCTCGATTTACGCTCTGGTGTTAATTTCATTCAAGCGGGATCCGAACAAGTGGACTTTATGAAAGTTTGCCGAAGCGAAACACTCCGAAGACACACCGGATTGCCCTCGTAAGTGTTGTTAGTCTTGTTGGAGCTTGTTTGGGTCGAATTTGCTTTGATGTTAATTTCATACGTATCAAGATCCGAATAGGTGGTAGATGGATTTTGTGAAAGTTTGCACTTTGGAGCGAAACACTCGAAAAATGCACGGGTTGCACTCCAACGTGTCGCCGGTCTCATTGGAGCTTGTTTCGCTCGATTTCGCCTCGGTGTTAACTTCATTCAAGCGGGATCGAACAAGTGGACTTTATGAATGTTTGCCCGGCGAAACACTCCGAAGACACACCGGATTGCCCACGTAAGTGTTGTTAGTCTTGTTGGGGCTTGTTTTCGGTCGAATTCGCATTGATGTTAATTTCATACATGTCAATATCCGAATTGGTGGATTTTGTTAAAGGATGCACCAGAGCGAAACACTACAAAAATGCACCGGGTTGCACTCCTACGTGTCGCCGGTCTCTTTGGAGCTTGTTTCGCTCGATTTCCCTCTAGTGTTAATATAATTCAAACCGAGATCCGAACAAGTGGACTTTATGAAAGTTTGCCCCAAAGCGAAACACTCCAAAGACACACCGGATTGCCCTCGTAAGTGTTGTTAGTCTTGTTGGAGCTTGTTTCGCTCGATTTCGCTCTGGTGTTAATTTCATTCAAATCGGTATCCGAACAAGTGGACTTTATGAAAGTTTGCCCCAAAGTGAAACCCTCCAAAGACACACCGGATTGCCCTCGTAAGTGTTGTTAGTCTTGTTGGAGCTTGTTTCGTACGAATTCGGTTTGATGTTTATTTTATACATATCAAGACCCGAATAGGTGGTAGATGGATTTTGTGAAAGTTTGCACCGGAGCGAAACACACCGAAAATGCACTGGGTTGCACTCCTACGTGTCGCCGGTCTCATTGGAGCTTGTTTCGCTCGATTTCGCTCTGGTGTTAACTTCATTCAAACGGGATCGAACAAGTGGACTTTATGAATGTTTGCCCGGCGAAACACTCAAAGACACACGGATTGCCCTCGTAAGTGTTCTTAGTCTTGTTGGAGCTTGTTTCAGTCGAATTCGCTTTGATGTTAATTTCATACATATCAAGATCCGATTTGGTGGATTTTGTGAAAGGATGCACCGGAGCGAAACACTCCGAAAATTTACAGGGTTGCACTCCTACGTGTCGCCGGTCTCATTGGAGATTGTTTCTCTCGATTTCGCTCTGTTGTTAACTTCATTCAAACCGGGATCCGAACAAGTGCACTTTATGAAAGTTTGCCCTGAAGCAAAACACTCCGAAGACACACCGGATTGCCCTCGTAAGTGTTGGTAGTCTTGTTGGAGATTGTTTCGGTCGAATTCGTTTTGATGTTAATTCCATACATATCAAGATCCGAATAGGTGGATTTTGTGAAAGTTTGCACCGGAGCTAAACACTCCGAAAATGCACCGGGCTGCACTCCTACGTGTCACCGGTCTCAATGGGGCTTGTTTCGCTCGATTTCGCTCTGGGTTAATTTCATTCATACCGGGATCCGAACAAGTGGACTTCATGAAAGTATGCCTCGAAGCGAAACACTCCGAAGACACACTGTATTGCCCTCGTAAGTGTTGTTAGTCTTGTTGGAGCTTGTTTCGGTCGAATTCGCTTTGATGTTAATTTCATACATATCAAGATCCGAACAGATGCATTTTGTGAAAGTTTGCACCGGAGCGAAATACTCCGAAGACACACCGGATTACCCTCGTAAGTGTTGTTAGTCTTGTTGGAGCTTGTTTCGGTCGAATTCGCTTTGATGTTAATTTCATACATATCAGGATCCGAATAGGTGGATTTTGTGAAAGTTTGCACTGGAGCGAAACTCTCCAAAAATGCACCGGGTTGCACTCCTATGTGTCGCCGGTCTCATTGGAGCTTGTTTCGCTCGATTTTGCTCTCTTGTTAACTTCATTCAAACCGGGATCCGAACAAGTGGACTTTATGAAAGTTTGCCCCGAAGAGAAACACTCCGAAGACACACCGGATTGCCCTCGTAAGAGTTGTTAGTCTAGTTGGAGACTGTTTTGGGTCGAATTCGCTTTGATATTAATTTCATACATATCAAGTTCCGAATAGGTGGATTTTGTGAAAGTTTGCACCGGAGCGAAACACACCGAAAATGCACCGGGATGCACTCCTATGTGTCCTCATTGGAGCTAGTTTCGCTCGATTTCGCTCTGGTGTTAATTTCATTCAAACCGGGATCCGAACAAGTGGACTTTATGAAAGTTTGCCCCGAAGAGAAACACTCCGAAGACACACTGGATTGCCCTCGTAAGTGTTGTTAGTCTTGTTGGAGCTTGTTTCGGTCGAATTCGCTTTGATGTTAATTTCATACATATCAAGATCCGAATAGATGGATTTTGTGAAAGTTTGCACTGGAGCGAAACACTCCGAAAATGCACCGGGTTGCACTCCTATGTGTCGCCGGTCTCATTGGAGCTTGTTTCGCTCGATTTCGCTCTGGTGTTAACTTCATTCAAATCGAGATCCGAACAAGTGGGCTTTATGAATGCTTGCCCCGAAGCGAAACACTCCAAAGACACACCGAATTGCCCTCGTAAGTGTTGTTAGTGTTGTTGGAGATTGTTTCGGTCGAATTCGCTTTGATGTTAATTTCATACATATCAAGATCCGAACAGATGGATTTTGTGAAACTTTGCACCGGAGCGAAACACTCCGAAAATGCACCGGTTGCACTCCTACGTGTCGCCGGTCTCATTGGAGCTTGTTTCGCTCGATTTTGCTCTGGTGTTAATTCCATTCAAACAGGGATCCGAACAAGTGGACTTTATGAAAGTATGCCTCGAAGCGAAACACTCCGAAGACACACTGTATTGCCCTCGTAAGTGTTGTTAGTCTTGTTGGAGCCTATTTCGCTCGATTTTGCTCTGGTATTAATTTCATTCAAATCGAGATCCGAACAAGTAGACTTTATGAAAGATTGCCGTGAAGTGAAACACTTGGAAGACACAACGGATTGCCCTTGTTAGTGTTGTCAGTCTTGTTGGAGCTTGTTTCGGTCGAATTGTCTTTGATGTTTACTTGGTACATATCAAGATCCGAAGAGGTGGATTTTGTGAAAGTTTGCACCGGAGCGAAACACTCCGAAAATGCACCGGGGATGTACTCTATGTGTC